>JAEMWC010000169.1:140000-160000 GCA_016490735.1 Pachyseris speciosa | reverse complement strand
TTTTTACACTTTATGAAAGACAAAAAAAAGTGTCCAAAAAAAATTTCAGAGGAGTTTGCTCCAGTTTTCATGTAACATGATCAAAATAAATATATGCCCATTTTTGTCTGCATGTCTCTACACCCACTACGCTGACATATATATATATATCTACTCCGTTCTCACCCTTGTTTACTGTGATTAATTAATATTTTTAATCATTTATGAAGTATTATAAACAGCGTTTACTGTATCGGTTTCCCGTTTTAGCTAGTTTATTGGTGGAGGTACCTAGTTTGGACGTTCTTTTTAACTTGCAGAAGATAGGTGGGTAAATACAGGCCGAATAGACGATTGAATTCACTTGAAAATGATATCGAGATGATATCGAAACGTGGTGTAACTTGTTCATCTAAAACTACACTGATTAAATTGTTTCAGTTTCTTTATAGTATTGTCTTCTATGTCAAAAACAACAACAACAACACTATTTCACCCCAACCGGGAAGTTGAAAAAGAAAAAAAGAAGAATTTATAATGTTACACCAAATGATAGTTAAAAATGCCAGGCAGTTAGAGGCAGTTAGTTAAAAGAAATGAAATGTTACATGTTTCAGGTCAGGGCCGGGACACTAAAACAAACAAGCATAGACACACACAAATAGAAGAAACAGTTAACTTCCAGTAGACTAAGATTCTTATGTATCAGTGAATTTCAAAAGCCCCCCCCCCCGCCCCCCCCCCAACGGGAGGAGGAACCCGGTGCATTTGACTTCTCAGTTTGAAAAATTTTGGTCAAATCCAGTTTAGACGGTCAAATGGCCTACCGTTAGGGCCTCAAAATGGGTGAAATCCCAAATTTTAATACTGAAAATTGTTCCGTTTTGGAAAGCTAACTTAACACTTAATTAACGGCATTTTTCAGTCAGAGGCACTCGCATGTGTCAGCAAAACTAATATCACTCACGTAGCTTTGCAAACCAAGTACGAAAAACTGTGCGCCAAAACTCCTGTTTTGCAATATAATATATAGCGCTTTTCAATTGAGTGTCGTAAAACCAAAACCAAAGCAATTACTCCAGCCAATCACAACAGAAGTAAGCAGTGCAATGAGCCAATCAGAATACGAAGCAATTACATGTAGCCGACGCAAAGCGCGGGAAAATACGCGCGTGCAAGTCACAATTGGTTTTGGTTTTGCTTCTCATTGGTTGAGAAAGTGGCGCGAGTTTTCCTGGCCAATCACAGAGCAAAGCAATGCAAAACCAAAGCAAAACCACAATTACTTTTGACACTCAATTGAAAACCGCTCTAAGCTTATTGCAAACAGTATTTTTATTCAGGAAAAGCGATGTACACAGCAGATTTCTAGTAGTCTTTGATAAAGTGGTGCCTCATTTTCTTCACGATTTAGTCTCGTCTGGTTTTAGATCGCAACTTTTTTACAACTCTTCGCTCGTCGAAAAGTTATTAGAAACGTGATTCCATCATACTCTGTATTTGACATATTTACCGAAATAACTTTTTCATTTCCGTAGTCTTAATGCACCCATCAGTGTTAGTCCCGAGCGCGGAGAAGAAGGGGCGATACGGGATTTTGTGTCAAACATCCCGACCCTTGGGCAAAGTTTCAAGTTCACTGAAAGTTCCCTATCGTAGGGACTGCGGAGAGCCAAGGGGTTGACCTGTTAAATGGTTAATTCAAACACTCTAGAAAGAAACCGACGGTTTAAAATAACAATAGATTGGGCAGATTTTCATTACCTTTCCTTCTTCCATCTTGTTCGTGCCTCAAGGGGACTTCTGAGTATTTTAATTATGGCGAGTCACTCGTATCGATGCTCTGCTCTGTCGGTTTTCAAGAAGGCAGCATCACAGTGTTCATTATACCATGGCACCAAGCTCGGGAAACGGTCTTTGATGAATATTTCTTCAGTTTTCAAGTTTGATCAAAGTTTCCCACCCTGGAACCAACCATCTCTTCAAAGTTTGTCAAAATTCCCCACCCGGGGCAGGAAATTGTCAATCAAAGTCCCCACCCCATCCCGTATCGTACCCCCCCCCCCCCCTCGGGACTAACATTGATAGGTGCATAGTTTCTAAGGTATCTTTGGAATTCCAGATTCAGTTAGGCCTCCTTTACATGGAGGGAGGAAGATCTTAGCACTAGGAAGATCCTAGAAGGCGGATCATCCCAGCGCCATGTGTTTTCTGTATTCAGTTTACATGCAAAGGGTTGTATTTGGCCCTAGCGCTAGGATTCTCTTAGTCCTAGGATCACCTACCTGAGAGGTAGGAAGATCCTAGCACGATGTAAACTGCTTTCGCTAGGAAGATCCTAGTACCAGGGACAAAAACAATAAACCAAACAAACATGGCGGCGGCCGGGCGATGAGCGGCTAAGGGAAGACAATTTCGTCGAAATTCTGCATGTAAACCAAACTGGAAAAGTTGGTTCACCCTCTAGGATCTTCCTGGTGCTAGGATCTTCCTGCCTCCATGTAAACATCCCCTTAGCCGTGAGAGGGGTAATCTCAAAGCAGGTGGCTGAAAAGACTAAAGAAAAAAGATATAAAGGGAAGAAAATATCATTTTCGTCTATTTTCCAAGATTTGTTGTTTTTGACCCCCGTGAAGAAGACTGGAACCGACTCTCAGGTTGCTAAGGCAACGGAACGAATTCCGTAGCGAATAACAATATGGCGGCCGGCTAAGCCGAAATGTGGCCTTTGAGAAAAGAAAGCTTAATTCTCTCTTGTGAACGCTGTTGCTAACTTTTCTGATAACATAGGAGATAAATAATGGTTGCGCGTATAAGGATGAGTTCATAAGATGCGGGAAAAGAGGGGCAGTTTCACTTATTATCAATTTGAGTTGCCCTTCGATGACGCGGTAAATCGAACACCAGGTAAGCTCGAGTTTTAAAAGTCAAGTATCTCTAGAGAGTTAGAGCGAACGAGGCTCCAGGGACACTGGCCTTTTTCTAAGTGAGTTTTATTGGATAATTTGATTGCCCTGGTGCTCTCGTTTTGAGCTGTTTCAAACTTCATTGAAGTTAATTTGCTTTGGTATAGTAATAATTTTAAAATGAATATGTACATGATCATCGCAGTTATGAACACCAGTTAAGCAGTAGTCAAAATAAAGCCACTTTTCACTATTGATTAAGTGGTGTTCATAACTGTGATGATCATTCACATATTCATTCTTTAATCTGCAATTCAAATATATCATTTTTATATATTCATTCTGGTAATAAACTGAACTGAACGACCAATTGCAACCATAACTTTTGTTCGAAATTTAAAAGTAAGTACTTAAAGTGTATATGACACAAAAGTTTTCATTAGCTTGTTCGAAAGAGTTTTCAAAATGATGAAGAACGGCGTTTATTTTATTGTGATAGCACTCTTGGTTGCCGAGTTGTTCAAGATTTTGATTTATGCAAATTAGAGGACTTGTGACGTCACAAGGTGGACACAAAATGAGGTAAAATCACAAAATATGGAATATCTGTGCAAATACTAAGTCTACAGGGTTGAAATTTTGCAGGGTTGATGTGCTGCCAGAACTGCACATTGTGATAGTGGTTATGATGTCACCATAGCAACATACCCGTTACCAGACCTCTACCTTCCCAAATGAAAGATGCCTTATTTGTTGCTCCAAAGTCTAACAGACTTTCTTATACTTGTGCTGTGTAATGTCCATATTTGCTCACACCCACTGTATGAACATCAAGAGCAAATAGCACTTCTTGGGGAGGGAAACTCTGATTTTATCCCTTGGGAAGGTAGAGGTCTGGTAACGAGTATGTTGCTTTGGTGACATCATAACCACTATCATAATGTGTAGTTCTGGTAGCACATCAACCCTGTCAAATTTCAATCCTGTAGACTCAGTATTTGCACAGATATTCCATATTTTGTGATTTTACTTCATTTTGTGTCAACCTTGTGACGTCACAAGTCCTCTAATTTGCATAAATCAAAATCTTGAATAACTCGGCAACCAAGAGTGCTATCACAATAAAATAAACGCCGTTCTTCATCATTTTGAAACCTCTTTCGAACAAGCTAATGAAAAATTTTGTGTCATATACACTTTAAGCTTGATTCACAATGGTGTGATGTTTAACTAGGTTTACAGTAGCAGCTTTACGAACGCTTTCAAGAGACCATGTGTCAGAAATGACTTATTATTGCATTTCTTCATTTACCAATAAAACGTCAGTTTGGGATCATGCTTGGTACACCCAACCCCCTCCCCCCACCCTTTGCCTCGCTTTTTTCTTTTTCAGTAAATAAGTGGAAGATGACAAGTATTTTTTGCCCTTAAAATCTCACCTAAAGGGGTTCTTTTCTCATGGCCTTTTGCACATTCAATTTTAGAGCTGAAAGCTAAAGGTAGGGAAAATGAGAGCATATAGAGCACAAAGAGCCAATCCCTAGAGATTCAAACGACAATGGCCAGCATGGTGGCCGTGTTGGTGAACAATAAAAAAAAGGTGCTGGTGAGAAACCATTTCCTAATGATGCACCAACATGGTGGTGATGACATTGCATTACTGTCCTTGCAATGCAAAAGTCAGTTGTATTGTTTTGAGCCAGTGTAATTTGAATATTTACCTAACCCATTAAAGGATTGTTGAACTGGTCCTTCTGTGAATCTCATTGCTTTTTCTATACATTAACAATTTACTCTAGCCTCGAGAGGCCAAACCAGATGTAACTCTAGGAACACAGGTCGTTCTACTCCTAGCTCACCCAGTCGACCATGCAGTCGGCAGAGCCACAGCTGTGTGAATATTGAGCAAGACACAAATAATCAAAATTCCCAGGTACATTTATTGTTGATTTTTGATGATTATGTCACTGTGAAAGTGGCCAAGAATACAGATTAGGTGATCCAATGGTTGGTAATTATATAAATATGAAAATCATGTTGGGTGTTCAGACTAAAAGGCAATGGTTTGACCATTGTTTGTGCCAGTTGGTTTCAAAAGAGCAGGTTACACAACCTTATTCCCACGGTCCCCTAGCCTGGAGCATCTCCAGGGGACAGGAAAGAGAGGATCCCGGGAATGAGGTTGTAGCAGTGAGGTAACATTTTTTCCTCCAGTAGGGGTGGTCAGTGGTGAATTTGAGGCTTCATGAGATGGCACAATGACCACCTCAAACAGTTTTCCCTTTCATTTTGAAATCGAGACTGAAATGGCTCGGCAAATGTTGAGACCATGAGACCCATGCAATTTACCTAAAATATATACACATTTTAGCAGCAACAATCTTATATTTGAGAATTTTTTGAAGAGGGACTGAAAGAGGCCAGCAGAGGGAGGCGGGGGTCATTCTACCTCATTTCTCCTCAGGAAGCTTTGTTGTTCTCACTCCAGGCCTTCTCTGTTTTTGTAATCCAAAATGGCGCACCTTTAATCATCAATAACCCTAAAGTCTTAAAATATGCCTGCACAGCAAGCCACATAACCCCCTATCATCCTCTGTCTTTTTACATAAATGGTATACAGCTGTAATTTGATCTCTGCCTGGCCATGTTGTCCCAGTCATGTATCTATTAGTTATGTATGAAGGCAATTACTCAGATGTTGAGCTCATTACAACTGTATATTATTTAAGTCAAATGCCTTTATTTTGTATGCCACAGCACATCCTGGTAGGTTCTGCTTTAAGGAGGCCACATGCATCCGAGTACTCTCCTTTGGATTATCAGAGCATGCCTGATGTTGGCAAACTCCTTCATCAACCATACAGATCACAGTCTGCATGTACAGTTTACACTTACGCAACTCGTCCACTCTCAGCAAAGGAACAACCATCCAAGCTTGGAAGACATACTAAATCAAGGTAATGTTCAGGGCAGGGGATTCAGGGCAAAACGTTTTGGGGATGAAAGGGTGGGATTCCTGATTGTGCAATAAAACATATAAGGAAGGGGGGAGGGCTGGCAGTACATGTACACCATGGCGTTCAGGGCCGCTGTCCCCCTCCCCTAATATGAAGGCCAAGGCTGCAATACCATATGAGTATATACACATATTGCCGGATGGGGTTTCTGTTTCTCCAAGTTGGGCTTTGAAACCAAAAACTGTTTGAGGTAGCCAATGGTAAATGAGTGAGAAATTTAGCCAAGGGAACCTACATGTAGGTTAAGTTTGAGATAGTGGGGTTTTCAAACTGCATGTAACTGGGATTCAAGATAGTGGGGTTATGCTGACTACAAATGTCTGGTAAATTACAACTCTTCTCTGCTGAACACAATAAATAAATGTGTTGTAGAATGTTGTATGAGTTAATTGGCTTGATCTGAGGTGGGGTGTTAGGTTAGAACAATTTCTTAAAAGGAGAAATGGCTCTGAGAACCTTAAGAATCTTAACTTACTGTTGACTGGTTGCCTCAGTTGGTAGAGCACCATGTGGGAGGTCGTAGGTTCAAAGCCCGGCCAGACCAACACTCAGGGTCTTTAAATAACTGAGGAGAAAGTGCTGCCTTTGGTTAGACTTTGTAGTCTTCTCAGATAAGGGCGATAAACCGACTAGGTCAATCCCAAATGCATCGCACAACACTTGTTCATTTTTTTAAATAATCTGTGGGTTGTGGAAGAACCCACACACTGTTGGGAAAGAGTACAGGATGCACTGTCCCTGGTTTGGTGGTCTATCTGATTTCATGTCTTTCACATTCATATGTGGGTTGGGTGGGTGGGTCGAGATCAAATATGGACTGACAGTGGCTGCCAGTGGCAATCCTTTACATGCTTGTGTCCGATATGACTCCACCAAGTTCCTGTAAATATTTGGAACTTAACATTTTCTCCTACTCTCACCACTTTAAGGCAGCTACACCTGTAGGTTGCAACTTCAGTTCTTAGTTTCCACAGATTACTCATCCTTCAGAAGCACCAGCTTATCTGTCATTAAATTCTCTCAAAGCAAACGTCAGTGAGCAAAAGTACAGTATTTTTTTTCTTTACTCCATTCTTTTCCTGTTTTTTATTTACTTGAATTCTGTGCATCATTTCAGTTTGTTAAGATGTAAGTCAGCATCAACTGCGTCCTTGTGTTCAGTTTCGTCCACCACATCCTCAAAATCCACACACTCTCACAAGTCATCAAGCAGCAAGCGTCTTTGTGAAATACGTAAGTTGCAAGTAGTTTTTCCTTTTCTCCAGAATAAGGACTGGTAGTTCTCATAGATCGTTATGTCCCAAGGAAGTAAAATTATTAAAATTATTTTGTACAGGATGAGGACTTCAGGTGTACAATTGCTAAGAATCTTAAGTTTCTCCTTCCACAGTAAAATTGAAGGCTTTTTGCGAAAGGGGCATGTAGATTGCTTTTTTTCCAAAACTCTAAACTCACTCTACATTGGCATACAAACTGGAAATGGTGTCAGAAATGAACTTCTGCACTTATTTTGTGATTTGAAGGCTAGGATCAGATCCAAAGGATTAGGTTATGACTTTTGCCTTGAAAACTCAAGAAACAGCTGAAACAAAAAGGATCTGATGCATACAATTGGTTGATGTCTTTTGTTTTGGCTTTCACAAGAAGTCATTCATTGATCACTTCAGCTGGTTCAGTTTTAGACAGAAATCATACACTAATTTGCTGAATCCATGCCTTTAGATCACAAAATATTAAAGTGCAGAACTTCATTTCTGATACCATAACCAGTTTGTATGCCAAAACAGAGTGAATTAAGGGATATTTGGATTTTAAGGCCAAAATGCAGTATAAGCCCCTTTTGTGAGAAGCCCGTCATTCGTAAGAGTCTGTGTTATATGTATCAGAATAAAACAACAACAAAAAACGTACCCTTAATGCCCCCTGCCTGTTCCCACTAGTACTTATTTTCAGTCTGTGGTTTAAAGGGGGAAAGAGGGTAGGGGGGGAGGGGAGGGGGGGGGGGTGGGGGGCATTAGATTTTCTCATAAATGTGACAATTAGTTCTAAATTATTTTAATAGTGCCAGAATATTGATTTAATTGGGTTTGGTTCCAATTTGAATTTTTTTTTTCTTTAAAACGTTACAGCTGCTTGTACCAACCTATTACTTTAATGATTATCACATATATTTGTTTCATTTTTAATAGGTGATGACTACAGATTTTTTAAGGGTGGCCCAGTTCCCAAACAGTGAGTTGTTGCTTTGTTTTGTAATAATCTTCCTGGTCAAACTTAATCATGATAACCTGATATTAATTAATTATTGCCATTTTTTAACAGAATACCTCCCCATGGTGAAACTCTTCATGGTTTTCTTACTGGAGCCCGATACAACAGGTAGCCAATAATTAACAATTAGATTATGAGCTCGAGATTTCCATCACGTTATAGCTCAGATGAGGGTGCTGCAAGAACATGTAAATTATCTGAATCCTCCTCGCAGACACTTCAAAAACGCGAAGAAGTAGGCGCCATTTTGTTGAAGCTACTCACTGTCTAGATCAGAACAGATAGCGAGTTAGCGTAGGCAATACGAGAACGGCCGATTCGTGATAGAACGCTAGTAGATTTAATTTATACTAATTAAGGTTAAAAAAAGAATAAAATAAAATAAACGTGGCTGATTCATAGAGGACCTCCTCTCAAGTTGAATTGCCAAAACTCATACAGGTTAATTCTACGCCAGACATTTTCCGCAATGTGATGTTACACAGTATAGTGTACATGCATGACGCAACGTTGTCCCGTTGAAAATTGTTATCGCATGAGAGCGTACGGACAACGCTTGACGAGGCATTTGTTGTGGCAACTCATGGCCGAAAATTTTCTTCTGTCTGTCAATGGCCAATTTAGCCTGTCTGCTCCAAAGAGAAAACTTTGTGTCTCGAGTTGGTTCCTAGTTGTTTTGGAGGGTGGGGCAGTTAATCGGGTGAGGCTCTTTTTCTAGTTTTTATACTAAGCTCGTTTATACGGTTTAAAGACTACAGCTCTGTAAGAGTAATGGAAGGGAGGGTCTCATAAGTGTTTTTGTTTTCAATTGTCAGGGCGAGGTACCTGGACTCACGTGCACTGTCCAAGTTGGGTGTGTACATACCTAAGCCTGATCTCAACTCTTTCTTCATCAGAGATGATTTTGATGGTAAGAATTTTAAATTACTGCTGCATAGGTCATAGCTCAGCCTGTGGATATGAAATCTAATGAAGCTTTTTCATTCCGTTTCCATGAAATGTAGACAGTGTGATCACTCAAACGAAAGCTACTGAACAGTACCTACTTTCTCAAAGTGCTGTTTCCTGGGAGTACTTCACAATATGATTCTAATAGTTGTGTTAGTGGGTGAAACCCTTGCCTAAGAGCGCTCTTCAATTGAGTGTCGCAAAGCCAAATCCAAAGCAATCACTCTGACCAATCACAACAGACGTGAACAGCGCAATGAACCAATCAGAATGCGATGCATGTAATTACATGTGGCCGGCGTTAAGCGCGGGAAAATGCGCGCGTGCAAGTCACGATTCGTTTTGGTTTTGCTTCTCACTGGTTGAGTGGCACGAGTTTTGTCAACCAATCACTTAGCGAAGTAAGCGAACGAAAATGACTTTCAACACTCAACTGAAAGTCGGTCTATTCTTGGCTATTAAAGTAAAAAAAAAGGATGATAATAAAAGGAAAACGAAGTAAACGGTGTGCAATCAAGTCACGATTGGTTTTTTCTCATTGGTTGAGAAAGTGCAACGAGTTTTGCCAACCAATTATACATCGAAGTAGCACAAAACCTAAGCAAGTGAGAATATTTTGACCGTTTGCCCCCACAAAGGACTGGATCTACCCACAATTCACCAGGAACTGATCATTAGCACATTAGCAAAATGGTGTATTACTTGTGCCCCGCACTTTAATACTTCCCACATTCACTTGAAGCCACTATGCTTTATTAATCTTCCAATTAATCTCACAGTTTTTCTTTCCATTCTTAGATTCCGACGCCCGCAGCATTTTCTCGGACTCCCTGGAAGATGAACTGCCGCTCAAAGAAGTACAAGATGAGGACGATAAAGATGACAGAGAATTTTCTTCTCGGGCAACAAACACCGATCCACATTACCTCAGTATCGCGCACTGGCACTCGGCTGAGTGGAAAACGGACAGAAAAGCATGCAGAGAACCTAGGGTACAGTCTGCACCGTTAAAAGTGAAAGCTATTAAGGCTTACTACCACGACTATGCCATGAAATAGTTAAAATAATGCAGTCACAATCACAATACGTTTTACTGTGACACTCAGAAAACCGGCTGTGAACACTAAGAATTATTTATGGGATGTTTATTGTGCTTCAACCAATCAGATGCGTGATCAAACCGCAAGAAGAAACCGCAAACCACAATGATCGACGTTACATGTTATGGCTTAGCAATCTTGTATATGATTGGTTTTCTTTTACTTAACAATTAGATTATGAGCTCGAGATTTCCATCGCGTGATAGCTGATGAGGGCGCAGCCCGAATCAGCTATCACGCATAGAAATCGAGAGCGAATAATCTAATTGTTTTAGTACACATCCAGTAGTCGTTCAAAACTAAACAAGTAAATTATCTAAATCCTCGCGAAGAAGCGGCCGCCATTTTGTTGACAGCTGCTACTCACTTTTTATCACAGAATAGATAGCAAGTAGCGTAGCCAATCAGAGAACGGCATTCGTGATAGAGCGTTAGTAGATTTATACTAAAACACAACAGACATTCCAGAAATATTTCTAGTGTTGACGGTTTTGTGAGTTTCACAATAAATCGCGGTCACTTTCTGGTAAAGTGTCACCATCCCTGTTGTGTTGTTTCCTTTGTACTTCAGTTCTGACTTTCCGAGAAAGTCTGTGATGCTGTACAAGGTGGTTCAAACTTCTGAGATCTTGGTTTAACTTGAAGATGAGATCCTAAACTGTAACCATTCAAATGAACAGCTTTGCATTCTTTTCCCTGATAATTTTTGTCATGTTGTACAACCTACTTCTTGTTTTAACGGTGTAAATAGTCATGTTGTAATATATTTTTACACAACTCAAAAGACACATTCATTTTTGCATTGCAGTTGTTGGAAACAAAGCATATTTTAAGTTTTCAAATAATCCTGTTATTTAACACCTTTCAGTAATATATTTTGCTATTAAAAAGATCCGTCGACAATACGTTCGTGGAGAGAGTTTGGTTTTGTAATACATGCATACATACATATTCAGTATTAAACCTCAAAGCTTGTGGAGTCGTGTGAAAATAATTACAATTTACAGATGCAGAAGTATATTAAAACAGGGATAACATTACTTACAAATACAACTACCATGATAAAAACTCAAAAATATTCTAAAATGAATTCACATTAGTTTATATGCTCAGCGGATAACTTTCCCTCAAGATCCTTCCCGAAAAACGCGCGTGCCTCAAATCAACTTCGTTCCCAGTGTCTTCTGGCAAATCAAAATGGCGTTGCTCCAGCCGCCATTTTGAAATGATCGATTGCCTTTCGGACGTGGTTACCGAATGCATTTGAAACAAACTTCTCAATTTAAGCGGCTCAGTGTTGTTTGAAATTACTCTTCTTATTTTCGAACTGTACAGAGTGGACAGTTTTCTGGGTACAGTGTAACCTCGATTTAACGAACCTCTACATAACGTTATTATTCAACTCACTGTAACACTGTCCAAATATGGTCATCTGATAGCGCGCTCAATATTCGTCGTGCGTACTCAACAGATATCCCGCGATATATATGTAATTTTGTGTGTCGCGGCAAAAAAGTGCGTCTTTTCCAGCTTTTCTGCAAGAAACTCACTAAATTGTGCTGTGGTATCAATGTATTGAATTGAATAACAATTATGTTGCTCAATCTTGCGGAATATTCCCCGATTTTAGTATCAGGAGACATTCCGCGCGATTTCGCAGGGTCAAATATTTTTTAAGCAGTAAAAACGTAAAGCTTGTGGGATGTGGCTGGAGTGACAAGAACACCTCACAAATTAATGTGATCAAGTAAGCTGAAGCCACTCTAAGAGCACTAAGGCCACATGGTAGCGGGCATTACCCCTTAAATCCACCAAAGCAAAGATTGAGCCCAAGCATTAGCAGCCATGGACAACAAATTGTTTAGCCCGACCAAAGTTACAGTAAAATGTATGGAACAAAACCTCGATATAACAAAATAATGATCTTCGTTTTAACGAGGACAATTCAGAAACCCAAAAGTAAAACACGCTGCAAAGATGAAAGCAGGACGAACCAACAGCGGTGAATATCCTTTAATCCTGTAACAAGCAGGATGAGAGAACAATTTTATACAGACATTAAGGCACAAATGTTATATATGATTTTCATATATTCATTCTCACAAATGTTATTTAATCGTTCAGATCTCGAAATGCTGGGTAGTGCAACGTAATAGCGCCGTTGCAAAACCATTATTAACTATATCTCGATATAACGAACATTTTGGTTGTTTTTTCCGCAAATCTGTCATAACGAGGTTGTCGATATAACGAACCCTCGATATAACGAACCAATTTCCCCAGTCCGTGGGCACTTACTTAACGAGGTTCCACCGTATTTGGCTACTAATGTTTTGGACGGAAGTGGTTTACATCCTGACAAAAAAGACAAGTTTGGATCTTTTTTCTTCAAGTCGGATACCAAAAAGAAGTCATCTACATTGGTCAATGTTCCTTCAAATTTCTTTAGTTCTTGGAAGATTGAAATGGTACGAGTTTTGACCAAACGGCACAATACTTCTTATGACATGTGGGACAGATCTCAGTTTGGAACAGCGCTGTGCTACAATTGTCCTCCATCGCTGATCAAAGCGACGCCCGTGAAATTTTCGCAGTTGTAGGAAGATTTTAATTGCATGACCTTAGTCTTAATTTCAGCAAAGTTCTGGCCGAAAGACGCAAAAACTCCGCATGACATGCAACTCATTTGACAGCAGCTGTTGTGAATCTGCTAGATCACTTTTCAATAGCGCTGGCCTACATTTGTCTTCTGTCACTGATTCAAAGTATACTCGTGCTCAAACGAAACTCGCATAGGTTTGGTTTGAATGTTCTCTGGGCGCTTTTGTTAACATTTGTTTCACACATCCGCGATTGATTTCCATCCAAGTTCATTGCATGAAAAATATCTTAATTATCCGATTAGAAAAATAACTAGATAACTGATCGATAACTAATCTTAAAAAGCGACCACCAGATTTTAATTACAGCAAATTACATTCGGAGGGAAAACAAGATGTTCTCAAGGTCGGTTGATATGTTAATATAACTGAAAGCAAAACATTTGCCCTCTGCCATGAAAAAAAGTTGTGACATTCTTTCGAAGATTAGAGGTCATCCCTGACTGGAATTAAAAAAAAATGGCGGTGCATTTGAAAACTGCAAGACAACTTTGAGGGTGCAAAGGGTGTCGATAATAAGTCAAAACAAGCGAAGAGAAATTTCTAAACAAAACCCACACGATTGGCACTGTTATTGGCAATTTTACCTCATACGATGTTCCTAGACAGCTGAAGGGTGACGGAGGGACATTTTTTGGTGCAATTGCCAAATCGTCCTCATTGATTTAAAAAATCTTGGAGTCATATTTTACACTGGCATTTGGACTTTTTCTCTACAGTATATTTTCATTGAAATAACTGAGCTGCACGGCTGTTTATGAATTATTGTGGCGTATATGTTATATGTTGTCAAGGTTTATTTTCATTCACACTTGACCCCTCAAAACAGAGGTGGGACTGTCATAGATGACTATCTTTCGGAGCACATTTTTGTCTTAAGCTGAAAAGACGGCTCCATACAGCTCGGTTTATTACCAGACAAAATTTGTTTACAAGAACTCCTAAGTGGTTTTACAATTCAGAAAATTTCCCGCCACAACGAAACAGTTGGCGATATAAGGAATCCGGGGAAATATACGAGATGCCAATTTAAAGTGGCTCTGCGGGAATGAAACAAATCACGCGACATTCAGCTCTTTCGCCATTGATCAATGACAAAGCTTAAGGTTTTTGACCGAAAAGAACTGAAGCTTTCGATTGAAGTTGCTATTCCATGCAATTAGAATAAAACTGAAATTTATTTCTTTTGTGACCAAGTCGGATTAAAATGCTAAGCGGTTGTCTTGTATATCGCGATTTTATCAAAGGCGTGAGACAGTTATCAAAAGCTATTGACAGCGCTGAAAGAACTTAATTAATAAGGAAATAATTTTCACAGCGTGAAAGAGACTGTGTGAACTTTCCTGAAGGGAAATCAAAACAGAGAGCATTTCCATCTCGCCCATGACAAATCCCAGCTTGACATTTTTCAAGTTTAATAATGTTTGAAATTATTTTGGTAGTTGTTTTGTGACGCGCTGTTAGGCGCCATATGCTTACAAAAGGATCGCTCTAAGGGGGCGAGAGTTTAGCCTAATAAACTGCTGCTAATAAGGCAAATAATAAAGTTGATTACTCAGTGATGAGCTTTTAATTAACAATCCTTTAGACCTAATATCATTATTATTCCTGTGTGTTTTATTAACCGTGTCATCCCTGCTGGGAAGTGTGTTTTTCGTCGGCGTACAAGTCTCTGTAGAGCTTATGCCAAATTCGCGTTTAAACCGAATGGTAATCAGTGGAGATAATGCGGCAATTAGCTCCATAACTAGGCATAATAATCTTTATGGAAGGCCTGACCGCTTTTGTGTCGAGATTTGAAAAGGGGAAAGCGGTGGTCGAGCCAACAAGAGGTGAAGCTACACCAGGGAGAGCCCCAAGCGACTACATGCTTTCAAGATCATCTGCTTCGGGCTCGTTGTCTTTTAGCATTGAAGAGATTTTAAGCGACAAGCGGAGCTTGAACCATGTGAGAGAGCCTCAACGAAACAATCACTCAGACGCACAAGATGTCGGAAAGAAACTTAATGATTGCCGCATTCAAGGTAAGCGGTTGTTCACATCAATTGAACGTAGTAAACGTTTTGTAAGAAAGCGAATTTCCCTATACACGTTAAAATGTTGTCAATCTAATCCATGCTTTATGAATTCATTAGTTGAAGCTTTTGAGAGTCAAATTGTTTTGCAATTGAGATTAGCATAACATTTGGTTAAAGAGTTTTTAAAACGTGTTTCGAAAGCAAAGCTTCAATTCAACATGGCCAACATGGAACTCAATCAAGTTCACGCCTTTAAGAAACTTATTTATAATTGGTTTTATTTTCACCAATTAATTACTGATTTGCTAGTTTTGTTGAGAATCATGTTCAGTTTTATTCAGTTGACAGCCTTGACTTTGGCACTTGGTTTATTTTCAACAAAGCTGTATGATTTTGACCGACTGTCTTATTAACCAAGATAGACCGCTTCCAAGTTGTCTTTACTACAAGAAATAGGGTCACCTTTCCTCGGTAATTACTAGCAAATGAATCACACACCCAAACTGCCAACACTTTTACATTAAAGACCATCCCAGTTTTGTGTGCAATGCCGACAGTTGGGAAGCGAAACCCTGAGAAAATAATCACGCTTGAAAAGCATGCGTTTATCCTGCATGTCAATCTTTAGATCTTTCATGTGCAGTTCCAATATTTTACATGTCATTTATAAACATGTCTCAGACATTTCGGTATTATTAAAGGAGGTACGGCGTTGACCGCTAGAATATTCAGTTAATGGGTTCTGTGTTTATGGAGCGAGAAGAAGATTCAAGATACGAGCGGTGGTATAACGGCACTGATAAACTGATCTTCAGCTGCAGATTGTAACATTGACCGCAACAAAATAAAATTCGTCTGTCTGCAATTCTGAAATTCATCGTAACTCAGTGGCAATCGCAATCGCAAATTTAACCCTTAATTTAGTAAGGACAAATTAAATCAAGGTTGTAATAGTACGTACTTTATCGCGCAGAACTCCTTACATTTTGCGTACTCTTAAAGCATGAGTTTTGCCGAGGACAAAAGTTTGTATAATGAGAAGTTCTAACTTTGCTGAACTTTGCATTATTAGTACAAACTGCGGTTTACTTTGTCGGTAGAATATGCGCAGTGTAGCGTACTATTCTGTGAGTAAAATTAAAACCGCAAGGGAAAAAGTGGACTGAGAGAAACGTTCTTCCCGGCATGTTGCAGTTTATTGCACTGTACGTGTCTCTACCAACTAGCGTAAATTTTGGCTGCAGTTTTTGACAACGTTTGTGGATTAAGGGAAATAAACTCCATGGTTAATTTTTAATCTTGGATTAGGGTTAATCGGCTTTCAAACAACCGGGCCCTGCTGGTAAAGCAATTTATTTAAAGCTCTGACATTGAACAATGGATTTCTGAGTTGTTGTTCTGTGATACACTGTTAAAATAGTAATTCTAGTTTTCTAATCTGTGCTGAGAAATCTTTGAGTGTAACTGTTAAGACGAAACCTGCTGATCGTTTTGACCTGCATGTGGCGATGTTTAATATTCTGTTCAACACTATAGATCTAAGGAGTTTTGATTTTGTGAATAAAATCCTTAAGGAGGAACCACTCAAATGAAAGCTACTGAGCAGTACTTTCCTGTGGTGCTGTTTATTACGCTGTACAAGGTGGTTCTAACTTTTGAGTCTGTGGATGAAATCCTAAAGTGTGACTATTCAAATGAAAGCTACTGAGCAGTGCTTTCCTGTGGTGCTGTTTATTATGCTGTGCAAGGTGGTTCTAAGTTTTGAGTCTGTGGATGAAATCCTAAAGTGTGACCATTCAAATGAAAGCTACTGAGCAGTACTTTCCTGTGGTGCTGTTTATTATGCTGTACAAGGTGGCTCTAACTTTTGAGTTTGTGGAGTGAAATCCTAAAGTGTGACCATCAATTGAAAGCTACTGAGCAGGACTTTCCTGTGGTGTTGTTTATTATGCTGTACAAGGTGGTTTTAATTCTGTTTGAGTCTGTCGATGAAATCCTAAAAATTCAAATGAAAGCTACTGAGCAGTACTTTCCGCTGATGCTGTTTATATATATTGTACAAGGTAGTTTGCGTGACCATTCAAATGACAGCCACCGAGCAGTACTTTCCTCAGTGGTGTATTGTTTACAAAATCGATCTAGTGTTTTGAGTCCGTGAGTTGCATCCAATAGTGATATCATTCAAATGAAAGCTACTGAGCAGTGCCGTGCAAGCGCTCCCAACATTGTTGGCCAACTGAATACCCATGTTGCTGGCAGTTGCTGAACAGTGTTAGACTGATGTTGTTGGCCAACCATGTTCGTTGAGGTGTTGGTGTAAATCAAAATCTCTTGAACGTTACATCGCTGTGGTGCTGCTATACTTCCTCTTAAATTACTTGCTCCTATTCTTTTAAACTATGATGGTTTTGTCATTTATTGTCTAAATCTGATTCTGACACAATGAACATACACGGTTCATCTTTCATCCTCTTTCGCTTTTTACGTTGTACAACTCATAGAACAATACCCTGAGTAAGGCCGTTCAAATACAAGCTTCAAATGAAGAATGATCCTCGCAGTTGTGAACGCAATTCATGCGACTGCGAAAAGAAGTCTGAAAAAAAAATTCAGGACTTTAACGGGTTGACTTTTTTCAGGCTTCTTTTCGCAATTGCACAAATTGCGTTCACAACAGCGAGGATCATTCTTCATTTGATTTCATTTCCGCAGCTCATATATGATTTATTTCATATATCATTCAAATAGACACTTATTGAGCAGTTAATTTCCGTGGTTTTGGCTTGTTATGCTGTTGATTGTATAAAACAAAGTTCTAGCCTCTGTATCCACCCGTGAACCGGAAATCCTAAGTGAGCTGATTGAATTATTTTAACGCTTTCTTTGTTCTTGTGTTCTGAGTAGCTATTGCATAACAGGGGAAGAATTTTTACTGGTCGGTATAAAATCTACCCTTACAACTCATTTCGTTATATAACACTGAAATACCTAACATAGAGCTAAAGCAAAGACTACCGAACGGCAGCGAGTTCGCCACTAAACAAAAAAATTAATGAGCTAAAACAACCCGATTCTGCACGTGGGTTATACAGTTTGGTTCATTTCTATAATTTGCCATCATCAGCAAAACGACAACGTGAAATTTGTTGTGGAGAAGTCGAGTGCACGAAGGTGCATTTTTCTATTTCTTCTTTTTAACACCGTTCATCTAATTTAGTTCCTGAATAGTGCACCCACATTATACTGAACGAGTTGAAATTAATCGTAAACTGGTTATCTCATAGTGAAATTCAATTATATTTTTGAAATGATATTCGGTTTCGTTGCCTTCGTAACTAGTTGCCTACGCTCCTAATCGATTCACGTTCACTTGTGGAAACATCATTTCTTTATGAGAACAAAAAAGAATTCTAGACACTAGTTACCCAGAATAATAAAAACCATTGCCATTGTCATTGAGTAAAGGATATTAGCTTGATGAGACATCAACATTACCGGCAGAACCAGTGGCTTATGCCTCAAAAGTGACAATAGCTTGATCCGAGGCCAAGGTGTGGAAGAAATATGAGGGAAAGAATTGACTTCCAAATAAACCGAAGTTTGAACGAGTCCTAAAAAACGGTTTTAACTTCTTTGTTTTTTTTTTTAATTTTTTATTTTCAGAACTTTGCAGATGCACAGTTTCGTTTTATTAGTGTCTAACCCAACAATACACTCATACTGAAACTACTAATCGTATTGCAGCATTTTATTGCATTTTGCATCTCATATGTTAAATCGTATTTTTCCGATTTTATTATATCGTTCTTGTTTAATTTACTTAATATGTAATTGACTGCACTTAGTAACAGCTAATAAAGTCAGGTATTGCACGGTTTTGCACTAAAAGGCAGAGATCCATTTTGGAGCAATAACCATGGAACACGTGATCAAGCAAAACAAAAAATTGTGCCTTATTTTGCTAATACCGAATGGAGCCTTCATGCATCGTTTTGTTTGTTTTTCATGCCTATTATACCTTGTTTTTACAGAGGAATCACTCAGTAATGCTGTTCAACGTTGCAAACCTCCACGAAACAGAAAAAATTTCACCAGAGATCAGCTTAGAGAGTTGGAGAAACTTTTCGACCAGACTCATTACCCCGACGCTTTAACTCGCGAAATGTTAGCTAAAAGGATGGGATTGTCGGAAGCCAGGGTTCAGGTTATCATTCTTGTATATAAAAGAAATTGAAGGTAATAGAGCGGTTTTCATTGAGTGTCGAAAGTAAGTCTTGTACGTTTGCAGAGGTTGTTTTACTCCTCAAAACTCGCGGCACTCTCTCAACCAATGAGAAGCAAAACCAAAACTAATCGTGACTTGTATGCACAACTAACCACGTGGAGGTAGAGTGGAGTGGGCGAAAGCCGGATTGGAGAGGAGAAAGAAGCCTATGTTCCTGTAAATAGCTGTAGACCATACGGTGGACAGCCCGTTCAAGTATTTTGGAGAAAATTGGGAGGTGTTTCCAATATGGCGGCATTAACACGTCTCTGCAAAGCTCTGCACATTTTTCGCTCTAACCTCCTAATGCAAGTCCTGTTCTTAGTCCTATTCAAGAGCCTCTTGCTCCGAACTAACAAGGACGACTTTGGAGTTGTTGATTTACATCTTGGTAAAGAATTAGCAACAACAAGGGCTCCAAACTATATTCTGCATCATCGTTCACTTCACTCGCATAACGGCAGCGATGGCTTTAAGCCAAGACTAAAGGCAATTAGGACATTGAAACTCCTTCAGTACAGCTCTACTGCAATACTATTGATTCTTCTCTCAGGTGATGTCTCCCCTAACCCTGGATGGATAAACTCAAGATTGCAGAAGCCTGGCTTGAAGATTGGTCATCTAAACATTAGGAGCCTACCTAAACACCTTGACGAACTTAGGATATTTCTACGGGACAATCCTTTCGACGTGTTTTGTCTTAATGAAACCTGGCTAAATAGTTCTTGGCGTGACGGCGAGCTAACAGTTGAAGGTTATAATCTCGTCCGGAAAGATCGTAAAGATGACCAGCGTGGCGGGGGCACTGCGATTTACTATAAATCATACCTCGTTGCA
>JAEMWC010000169.1:102500-132500 GCA_016490735.1 Pachyseris speciosa | reverse complement strand
TAAGGTGGTTTCCTCGTGTTTTGATTTGCGGCGAAACAAACTGTAATCAAACTAGTTTAATTCTTGTTATCTTAACTCCTTGATCTGCTTTCGCAATACTGTAATATTTTACGGTCATGCTAATAAAGCTAGTTCAGTGTTGTTATATAGATGAGAGCTGTTCCTTCACTCTCGCTAGCTTTCCGGATACTGACAAAATGGTTGCCGCTTATCACTTGAATAGTATCAATCTCGGCTGCGGGAGCAGGTTCAAATGAGCCGGGCTGGCAGGGAAGAGGCTAAGGGGGAGGGTGTCAGGTACCCTCATGGAACACTAGGGAGGAGGGCAGAGGGCACCGTCATGAAGCAGCTCAGGGAAGGGGATAGGACACTCGTGGAGTTCAAAGGGCGGGACAAAAGGAGTACGTTTTCTGACATATTCCAAGATAATTCACTTATGAGATATTTAACTTTTTGAGGAAAGAAGTTCATATATGAAAAAAATGTTTACGAACCGGTATATTGGTCAGTACAAAGTCTATGTTTAGCTATATCCTGACACGTCGATATATTCCCGTATACGTTACGTGTATGGACTCATATGCGCCTGTATACTTGTTATTTCTTTCAGTGCAAGTGGTAAATAAAATGAGTGCACCAGGCGCCTGTGATGAAAAAAAAAAAAAAAAAAAACTCAAAAACCCGGACAAGCATTGCATAGGTAAAACCTGGCTTATGGTGCTTTTAACAGAACAGATTGGTGTGTCCTAACGTATAAGCAGGTATTTTAGGCTTAACTCTTTATCTAACTTCGGATTAGAAACTTTCGTCCACTGTCTGTCAAGTCCTATCCGTTCCAGTTATTCCAGATTCTTCACAGGCAGATATTTTTAAACTCATTACGGGTGTGACGTGTGGTTGCTAATTGAAATTCGTTTCGTGCAAACGCAAGGCATCCCAATCGTTGAAGACATATCTGTCGCCTTACACGAACAAAAATGTCCCGAGTTCTTGTAACTGGAGCCTCTGGCTACCTTGCCATGCATGTTGTCAAGCAACTGGTTGACTCCGGGGAATATATCGTGAGAGGAACCGTCCGTAGTCTTGCAAACGAGAAGAAGGTGAAACCTTTGAAAGATCTCTCCCCGAAAGACGCGAAATACCCACTGGAATTGGTCGAGGCAGATCTCATGAAGAAGGACACTTGGCCTGAGTGAGTACTGATGTCAATAATGACCTCTCTTCAGACAATCGATAAAATGGCAGTTGCGTGTTTTATTTCAATAGGCGAGAAGTTAGCTTTGCGATTCGTCACGCGAGGTCATTAAGGGTTATTGGGACACAGAAATTGAAAAAAAAAATTGTAAGGAAATAACGGAAAACTGAACGATCATTTGAATAATCATTTAATAGGCGGTAGAGTGTCTGTGGCCATGATTTCGCCGATCTCGTGCTGTAACCCCACTTCAGATCAAAATCACGCATAAATTAATTGTAAGCATTCTGGCAGGAGATTCTTCGGCAGTCCATCGCAGGCGATGACGACTGTTTATGTTAAATGAGGCAGAATCTCTGATGAGCAGCCAGGCCCGCCCGTGAGCGGCAGATCCTGTTACAGTGGAATGTCTTCTTGCTATAATACTATATATGTATTTAGTTTTTTTTCTTTGATTGCTTTCTTCTGACAGGAGATTATACAATCGAAGGAGGGGGGCTGGGTGGGGTATGGGGTATGGGATGGGATGGGAGGGGTGGGGGGGAGCGATAAACATGTTTATCTGGAAGATATCTGGGCATTTTTTAAAGTGAGAATGAAAAATTTGAAAACTTTTTTTCAACAAACAGCCAAATCCATAGTAACTGTATGTTACAATACAAGGTATGCAGACTTACTTATATTTTAATCCTTGTAGTCTTACAACCATACAGGATGCTAAAACACATCATCAGACTCCTTTCGTCTACCATTATGCACCTATCAATGGTTTGCCCCAGGTTAGGGGTGGGAAGGGGGGGGGGGGGGGCAACCCACGGGAATTAGGCTGCATAAAGCGCATGTGGGTGGGGATTTTGACATCCACAACAGTCCCCAGGGTGGGAAATTTGACTTCACTGCCATCTTGATAAGTTTGTTGTGAGTGCCTATCATTTCATTTATTTAACTTACTGTGCAAGGTCTGTGGTCCCCAGGGGTGGGATTTGACTTATAACAGAGACCCAAGAGTGGGGAAAGTGACATTTGAAAACCTGAAATTGTCAAATTTCCCGTGGGTTCCCCCCCCCATCCTGGGGCAAACCATTGATAGGTGCATTATGTAGAACAAATATCTGGCAATTCTCTGTCTTTTATCAAGGTCCAAAATTTTCTTTCTCCTGAGATTACTGGCTCTTCATCTCTTGCATACTTAAGGAAATAACTTACTCTATTATCAGTAATCACTAATTCTGTTAAGCGTGTACAAATATGACTTGTCAGTACTTTAGTTACCGTGTTGTCTGGGTTTAGTCATCTTTTATATCTTGCAAGGGAAACAAAGTGCTACTGGTTTTTATTGGGTTCCTTCGCCATTTTTCTTTTTGTCCTATTTTTTCCATGTTAACCATTGTAATTTATGTGTATTAATCATTGTATTTTATTAATCAGTGTAAGTTCATTGTGTTGGGCAAGTAAATAAATAAATAAATAAATAAATAAATCTGTAACAAATCAAACACAACTAATCAAAAATTAATGCAAATGAACTATTATTGCAAGATGCTATGGATGTTCTTACATGTAATAGCTGCCTATATCACTAAATTATACCGTATGTATTTAGTTTTCTTTCTTTGATTGCTTTGTAAAGTCTTAAGTATTACAATTTTTAGTTTATATCTGTTCATATCTGCTTGCACAACTAAGATTAAGTTCTTATCATTTGTAAAGGCAATAAAAATGACTAACACATGGAAAAATGTGGCCAAATTGGACTCGAACCAAAACTGCAGTTTTTCCAGTCATAAAGGACCTTCATAGTATAAGGTTTCAAGGTTCATTTTAATCACTCTATTCACAAAAGAATGATGAAGGTGACAAAAAGATCATTTTTTGAATAAAACTTTAATAGTCACTCAAAATAAAAGTTGGGGGAGAACGTGGATGTGGTGCAGGGCTGTGAACCCTCCTGGATAATTCGGAAGACTCCAGATCTTGGATTGTTAATAATCTCCCGGTCTCCAGATTAGAGTCTGAAATCTCCCGGATAATCACCGGAGTTTGCCATTTCTTGTGAGACTCAACTTTCACAACAATAAAATTTCAAATATTTTGCGTTGTTTGAGCCATTTTACTGTTAACATGGATAACGAAATTAAAGCATTTCGTCATAAACTGTCTCCAACAATCTGTTCTTGCAAGCATTGCCATGTTAATATAAGCAGTAATGTGATTGGTTGGAAATAAACCAATCAGATCAATGTTACTAACAATGACGTCATGTACATTATGACATCATCTATCACAATTCTCAATATTTGAAGAATCAGGGGGTTGACAGCACTGGTGGTGTCCAAATGTAATGTATAGTAGGCTTCTTAGTTGGCCTGCATCCCCGGGTGGTGGAGGGGGGAGGGTGCTCCCTTATATGGTCTATATAGGTATGTGCGACCACATAGGGTATGTTTTAGCCGTTTTGGTCTGAAATAGGATATTGATTTTGACCATTTCCATCTGAAATAGGGTATGGTTTGTGCACTCTAGTCTTGAATTGGGTATGTTTTTTTTTGGAAGAAGCTACTTCTGTATTATTAGGCAAAAGAAAAAGAAAAGACAAGGAATAGAGACAGAGAGACACAAGAAAAATAGTTAAGTCAGTGTAAGGGGTCATCAACCTGGGGGGCTGACTTTATGAAGAACCTCCCGTGACTATGTTTTTTTGGTTAAAATGGAATTAGTTCCAATGATTTTGAAATCCTTTTTGTACTTTTGTCAACAGTGCTGTTAAGGACTGCACCTATGTGATTCATTTGGCCTCGCCCTTCCCAGCGGAAAATCCAAGAGATGAGATGGAAGTGATTGGACCAGCAGTAGATGGATCTAAAAATGTGCTGGAAGCCTGCGCAAAGACCAAGGGTGGAGTGAAACGAGTTGTACTGACAAGCTCTTGTGCTTCAATTTATCGTAAGACATTGAAACAACTAATGTTAAACCCTGCAGGGAGCTTCAGACAAATTGTTAGGAATCCTCTTTTTTATTTTCATGGTTGTTGGGTAATTACTCAGGCTGTAAGGCCTGTGACAAGGAAAGGAAATGGCCTCTGATTTTTTGCTGTCTTTGTGTCAGGAATTTCCAGCTCGTGCATAGGCATTGAACATAATGACGGAAGTCATGCATCATCTAAAAGGCCCCTGAACCCTATAATGGCCTATACTGGGAGGCTCCACCCAAAAAGGGTACCTTTTTCACGCTTCAGGTATATGAAAGGGTAGGTATTTCACGAGTCGAAGTGTATGAAAGGGTAGGGAAATCTGTCAATTAGGTATTTAAAAGGGCCTTTCATTAAATATTCTGAACACATACCTTATGACTGTACTGCTTTAATTACTAAATGCTTCATGAAAATGACGAGAAAACTTCTTGTGAAAGGGGTACTATTTTCCAATGGAATGTATATGAAAGGGATACCAGTTTTCAATGGAAGGTATACAAAAGGGGTACCTTCTCTGTCAAAAATGGTGGCAGTACATGAAAGGGTAAGGGGTCAGACCTCAGGGCGGAGCCTCCCCATATAAAAGTTTTTTAGTACCACTCCCCCCCCCCCACCTCTATAACCTCTTGTTGAACAATGAAATGAAGGAGCATTCCAGTAATGAAGTAATACTGACAATAAAAAGCCTTTATTCATGAATTTGTGTCACCCTGTTATGTGACTAACTGATGCATGAATCTTTTTGCAGCTGGCCGATTGACTGAAGGAAAGGTTTTAACTGAGGAGGACTGGGCCATAGAAGAACAGAGCAACGCATATGAGAAAAGCAAGCAGCAAGCTGAGAAAGCAGCCTGGGAACTAGTCAAGGCGTTGCCAGGTTAAAATTAAAGCTTTGGAAGATTTTAACATGCTCTGTTTTACTATTTCTTTACTTGTTTTGTTTTTCAGATTATTTACACCAAGCTATCATAACATAGCGGTATTTCAATGTAGTTAATTGGCTACTTTTTATCGCTAGCCTTTGGAGCAGTTGAATCACTCGGACCAAGTCAATTAGGGAAAACACTGAAGAGGAATAGTAATCTCTTATATATATCAGGGGCGGGTCTACAGGTGGGGTGCAAGGGGTGCAAGGAGTGCAAGGGGTGCCCCTTGTGGCTTTCTAATACAACTAGTATTCTACCAAAAAAGTATGCGGTTTTTTGGTGTTAAAGTAAAACATGGTGCATCCCCTCCTTAACAAAATCCTAGATCTTCCCCTGTATATGCTGGTTTTACTCTATCATAATACCACTTATGCCATGTCAGATTATCTGTGATTGCTCGAGTCTCCCGGATACGGAATGAATCTCCTGGTCTACTGTACAGGTAATCATTCCCCAGGATTACAGGTAATCCCCCCAGCATTGGAGGGTGGGAGGGCGGTCAGATATTTTTCCCTCCAATATCTCTTTTAGACGTGCACATGGATTATTGTTTCGATTTATGATTTATAGTCTTCGCCAGAGACCTGGCAGGGACACTACAACAGCTTGCGCCAATTTCTGTAGGCCCATAACTGCAAATCCCTCCCCCATAACCATATTCTAGTAGAGGTAGACCACCACACCGGGGACTACGTCCCCTACTCTTTTTGAACAGTGCGTGGGTTCTTTAACGTCTTACAGAATCAATTATGAAGAGTTGTGAGACGGGCCAACGGTTTATCGTCCTTATCTGAGAAGACTAGAAAGTCTAACCATTTGCAGATGTCATTACAAAGGCAGCACTTTCTCCTCAATTATTTAAAGACCCGGTAGTCCGGTGCTCTACCACTAAGCTAACTGGTCGGCGGTCATGTTTCTTTCAGATGATGAAAAGTTTGAGCTGTGTTGTATCAACCCTGGACTCATCCTTGGACCAGTGCTTCACGGATCCACTTGCACTAGTATGGAGGTACCTAAATCATTAAGTGATCTTTATCCTTCTGATGTATAGTGAATGGGTATCATGCACGGCTCTGCATGGAAGTAGCTAATCACAACATCATAGGTAATGGTGACTTAAAATGGCTACAACCTGCTGAGTTCAGCAAGGAAGATTGCTCTCTGTTGCATCTTGGGCCTTGTTCTTTTGGGCCATTCCAGAATAGGTAGATGGTACCTGCTTCACTGCTTCTTTAGGGACTTATTTCATTTATGGAAATAAATGGAATATGTTTCTGCTCCTGATGGTAGATATGAACAGGATATGGTTCACTCAGAATTAATACACTGAAAAATTATGTGGTCTCTTGGTAAAGTTTTGGGATGAAAATCATGTGCAGCCCACCAAGCACCCAAAATACACAAATATCATTTATATATGCTATGCTATGCTATGCTGTATGCTAATTGCTATGCAGCCATGCTCCCACCCCTTTTTCCTGTAGCTTTATTTAACCAACTTTCAAGTGGTATTGTGCATCAATCAGGCACTATAACCACAATTTCTTTGTCCCCCTCTTTGAGGATTTTCTGGATTTGCCCCGTATACTGTCATGTTATGCTATGCCATTCAATACTATTCTATATTCTATTTACCCAAAAGAATTAACCCTGTGTCTAGATTTGGAGATCACTTGACTGTGAATAATATCATTTCATGTAATTGTCATACTTTGCAGTTTCACAGGCGCATGCTTCAACGTGAAATGCCCATGTTGCCAAGGTTATCAATGCCCTGTTGTGATGTGAGAGATGTGGCTGCAGCACACATTACAGCTATGACATCACCCAAGGCTCCTGGTAGGTAGATGAGTGGAAAGGTGCTACGCATAGTTACCAACTGCTTTCAAAGCAGGCAAGGTCGGTGGGGGGCAGTAGGGGAGGAGCTGGGATTAGACATTTAATATTATCATGTCACAGGATAATTCACACATAGACCTGCAGATGGTTGAGGTCCAATGTCTTGATGTTGTTACATCATTTATAATATTTCACAATTATTGAATTGGTTCAGGGGGCGGGGGAGGGGTGGGGGGGGATTACTGAAATTAAACTGTTCTCTTTGCTTTTTCCAAGGTAATAGATATATCACCATTACCAAATGCCTCTGGGTAAATGAAATTGCACAAGTTCTGGATGAAGAATTTCGACCTCTTGGTGAGTTGCATGTGCTTTATTTCCACTTGCTAACAATGAATGTCTTATTTAGTGAAATGTTGAGGAATTTTTATTGTGTGACCTACTGAGAAAAATGTGCAGAATTATCCTATTTTTTATCAGTGTAAATGAGAACATAAAGAAGCAATTAAGGAAGAAATATGAAGGAAGGAAGGGAGGGAGGAAGGAGAGAGGGAGAGAGTAGAAAGGAAGGAAACAACGGAAGGAAGGGAGAAGGGAAGGAACCATGGAAGGAAGGGTATGAGGGAGGAAGGAAGGAAGGAAAGAAGGAAGGAATGGAGGGAGCAAGGAAGGAGGAAGAAGGGAGGGAGGAAGGGACGGTATGAGGGAGGGAGGAAAGGAAGGGAGGGAGGGAGGGAGGGAGGGAGGGAGGAAGGAAGAAGGGAGGGAGGAAGGAAGGGAGGGGGGAGGGAGGGAGGAAGGAAGGAAGGGAGGGAGGGAGGGAGGAAGGAAGAAGGAAGGGAGGAAGGATTGGCAACAGAGGAAGTTACAGCGGCGTCACTGCGGTTCAAAGTCGGCCAAATCCCATACATTTCCGTGTTTGTCCCCCAGCCAAAATGGCGTCATAGATGGTTTCACGGTCATTGGCGCCATATTAGGGAGTTTAAGAAACGAGGACGCGACGGCAACGAAAACGTCATTTCAAAATATACCTACTCTTTATTAAAGCACTTTCTCAATTATTCCAATTTGTTCATGTTGTAAAATGTCGGCGAAGTATCCAGGAACTGACCGGCGTTAAAGTAAAGAAAAAGAAAGAAAAATTTGCCATCATGGCTCACGTTGTTGTTGAGAACGTGAGCCATGATGACCAAATTTGAGGTTTTGGCGAGAACGTGAGCACATGATGCAAATTTTTCTTTCTTTTTCTTTACTTCAACGCCGGTCATGGAAATTTAGTTCCTGCATGAATAGTTCGCCGACATTTTGCAAGTTGAAAACATTGGAATAATCGTGAAAGTGCTACAATAACGAGAGGTTATAGTTTGAAATGACGTTTTCGTTGCCGTCGCATCTTAGTTTCTTGAACTCCCTAAATTAACTGTAGGGCAAACGCGGCTAAAATTACAGTAAATGTATGGGATTTTGACCGACTTCAGGGGCACCCAACGAGCAAAATCAACCAAAAGCTATAGAAAGGCATTTTGGTGTGCGTTATGGTGTTTGATGTCTGTTTAAAGTGATGTTTTCATAAGCTAGAAGAAATTCATCTGTTCGGATTCCCTAGCTGAAATTTTAACTGCCCGAAAATGTTAGGCAACAAAATCTTCCATTGAGAAAATGCAAGCTGAAATGAACTTTCCACGAACTTTCTAGGGAACTATTTTCTTTCCGAAAATGGTAGCTGACCTTTTTGACTGCCTAAAACAGCAATTACGACCTTTTAGAAAACTTCAGGGGCTATGATTTCCCAATTTCGAATATTTTAGGCCACGTTTTAGTTACGAAAATCCGAGTGCACTCTTTAATCGACGCCGAAAGCGCAAGGCGAATTACCCTTCACCGAACAGATATCTACCGAAACTTGTCGTTGGGTGCCCCTGCGACTTTGAACCGCTGTAACGCCGCTAAAAAGAGGCGAATTTCCAACACGTGCCACTACTTTAAACGGTTTTATTGATATCTTTCATTCCTCAGAATTATTTTATGGCCATTAACGAAGGTACAACGTCCGTAAATTCGAATTATAAATCTTCTCGTGTGGCTTCTAAATTCGCTGTAATTTGCATAATTTTGATTAGAGAGGTTTGTATGAAATCTTAAAAATTCGTTTACGGTCGTTGTGGCCTGAATCTGCCCTTTATACTTCATGAAAATAATGACAGTACAAATGTCTTTTGAAAGAAATTTTCGCTGCGGAAATCCGCCTCTTTGTAGCGCTGTTACAGCAGTTCAAAGTCGGTCAAATTCACATACATTTACTGTAATTTTCGTCGCGTTTGCCCCACAGTTAATATGGCGCCAATGACCGCGAAACCATCTATGAACCGTGGAAAGGTCTGTTACTTCTTATTAGTGAATGTTCTTTCTAATGCTCAGGCTACAATGTTCCTTTGAGGGTGGCTCCTTCATTTCTGCTGAAAATCGTCGCATGGTTTGATGCCACTGTAAAGGTGATGATACCTATGCTTGATCATGAAGTAAAGTTGGACAACTCTAAGGTATGTGTGCTTTTAATAACATAGACGCAAGTTAAACGTTCTCATCGGATCAGTGCTCTTATATCTACGACTTTTTGGAATAATCCACATCATCTTAATAAGAATGTCCCATCCTTCTCACTCAAAATGGCGCGAATTCGTGAGAGTCGTACTGATCTCCAGTCACGTCGACGCACAAACCGTCCCCAACACATTTGTTTAGTAACAAGACACTCTATGAGCGTTAACTCGGGATACCTTTTTTGTTCCAGAAGCCGGACGCACGCTTCTGATTCTCGAAACTATCCGTTTTGGGTTCACGTAAGACCTTTTTGTTCACGTTCGAGCAAAGCTCGTTAAACCGTTTTGAGAGTTGCCATCAATATTCCTTGTCAGCTGTTGTTGTTTACTTCTAGATTAAGTGGCAACATCTGGAGTTTTTTCTCTCTGCGAAGCTTGAAAACAAACTTGAAAACACAAGGCGAATCGTTTCCGTGTATGTGACATGTCCAGATGTCATGCATTGTAAAAAGCACTTGAAATTCAAACTGCTCTATTTTCAAAACAAAGCGTGTTACTTGGCTTAAATGTCATTTACCTGATGAAGGTAAAAAATCTAAATGTTTAATTTTAGTTTTTTTTCTGACGCACGTGAAAACCAAAAGTTCGCCAACTTGTCTCTAAATAGAGATCTGTCACAGCGATTGAGTTGTGGTATAACCCGGATCAAATTACATCAAAACAACTTTGCGATTATCTAAATATAGAACTGTCACAACGTTCTAATTCGAGTCGATACTCATAGCACGTGCGAGGCTTCCAACATTGTCTTAAATTCGGGAAACCTTTTCACACGGACAGTCTGTACTGTATTAAAATCCAGTTTCACAACTTTACAAAGATATGTGCAGGAAAATTTGTTCCGCGGTCGAAGTGGATTATTTAACCTTGAGTGTTCACTTGCGGTCACGTATTAAATGGAAGGTATCACATTACGAAAACAACTTTGTGCAAATCTGTAACTTTTCTGTCACAGCATTCGATTTCGACTTGTGATATCGATTACACGTGCGAGGCTTCCAACTTTTTCTTAACACTCGGCAAACCTTTTCACGGGGACAGACTGTGCTGTCTTAAAATATCTAGCTTCACAACTCAAACACGATGAATTTGCATAACTTGTAAACAACCGTCGCGTGATGTTAGCCTTTCGACCTTTGGACTATGTGGTTTGCTTTAACCAATGAACACACCGCCACGTGCCTGCTATTGTGCATTGGCCAATCCAAACACCGGAACGTAATTGTATTGTGCATTCTGCTGCACAGAAAAAAAAAAAAGACTGAAATCTGACACATTTTATAACTCGGTATACTTACAGTATCCCGAGTAATTATGCATTATATTCATGGCACTGAGGAGAATCAAGAACTCCCAGGGACTTGAATACAAGACAAATTCTGACTAACAGTAATAACTACCAGGGGAAAGATGGGTTAAGTAGCTTAGTTCCCCGGGGTACTCCCTTATATGGGCTATATAGGCATGTGCGGCCCCAAACTGAAGGGTATGGTTTTTCACCCGTTTTGGTCTGAAATAGGGTATCGATTTTGACCAGTTTGGTCTGAAAGAGGGTATGGTTTGTGCACTCTAGTCTTGAATTGGGTATGTGTTTTTAGAAGAAGCTACTTCTTCATCATTTGGTGATAAGACCATAAACAAAAGCCCTTCTTGTTTGTCTTTTAATTATGTTTATACCAACCGTCTACGCGAAATAGGTCTGAAATAGGGTATCGAATTTTTGTTCAGGTCTGAAATAGGGTAGGGAAAATCGCAGATTTTGGTCTGAAATAGTGTAAGGGTTTCAGGAAGCGGGCCGCACACCCCCACTTTATTTTACTGGGAGTATCCCCCCGGGCTCAATTTCTACCGTACAGACTCTTACTTGAGAACCGCCTTGTAAAGCATAGTAAACAGCAGTACGGTTGAGAATAGTATGTACATGTACTGTTCAGTAAATCTCTTATGAAACTTGAGGATTTAAGGCGAGAGTTAACCTAACGCTCAACATGGATTTCACGTTGATATCTCGTTCGCGTTTAGAGCAATCAAAAATCCCTCTGCTCATCTCACAAAGCTATGTTGTGGGATATTTTGTGAATTTTTTGGCGATTTTTGGTTATATTTGGGAAGAGGTATTTTTTCTCAAAGGATTAGTCAAATTGAGGGAAATAGGAAATTTGGAAGATTTAAGAGGCAGTCTCTGTAAAAGCGGTCCGCTGCATTTCGGGTCGAAAAATCGATTTCCTTCAAACTTTGCCAATGAATCTATCTTAGTCTAAATGTAATCGAGACCACCTTAGTTTTTGCAAATATTGCAAAATAAAGTTTTGAATTGCTAGAATCGCGTTAGCCAGCTAAGGCCCATTTTTAGCAGCAGCAATAAGCAAAAATAGCACAAATTGCCGAGCTCGTCGTTTCACAATATTCTAGTTTCAGGAGCTTTTTTCGCCTCGTATGATAAGATCAATCCTTAATAAGTGTAAAACACGCATTTTCCGATGTTTCAACAGTTGTTTATATTGAAAATTATAGTTTTGTTTGACAGCTACTTCGCCGCTGGCGCCATTGGCATAAAAATGTGAATTTTAATCTCGGCTCTGCGCAAAAGTCCCACGTCTTCTGTATAATATGTCTATTCAGGTCGACTAAAATAAGGTGGAAGAGCATGGGAATGTTAAAAAAAGTTGCGGTTTAAGCGAACTTTTAGCACAGCCGGTCGACGAATTATGCACATTTTCGAAAATGATTACCATTAATGCACAAAGTACGGCCTCGATATTTAACGATCTTTGCATTGCTAACTCGGTATTTGACGCTTGGATTGGGTTTATTAGAGTTGGTTATGACTTATAACATGATAAAACATCATTTAGGAAAGAAAAAAAATATTATTCTTGACCAAATAAACGTAGCCGTTTTAACTTCACTTTTAGCCCTATGCGACCGCTGTTTTGTGTATACTGGTGTATACCTCTAAAAATGTAAAGTCGTCAGTAGCAAGGATGATATGAAAAGACCCAGAAGTATTAAATATAATTCGAAATGTTCATACATAACAGATTTCTATTTTCTGTGCTCAAGCAGAATCCTTTGAAACCCTTTGAAGTTAGCGTGCGTGCAGACGTCTCATATTTCCTTTGTTGCGAAGACATGAGTTAATTCAATTAACATTCCTTTCTTTTGTGGTGACCGCCCAACGTTTCCAAACTCACTAGAAGATATTACGGAACACGAAAAATAATTATAAACTGTTTGGGTTCAGTCCTTTCTCATTAACTAAACAAGAAAGACTGAATGAAAAAGGAAAGTCAAACCCTTATTCACGTGGCAAGTGAACATTGCCATACACCCAAGTAATGTCACGCAATGTAATATTGTAAAATTGTTTTCAAAATTGGACTTTGTAAATATTAAAGTTGTTTATTTTCAAGAGTTTATTGGGAGCTCTTGAAAAACACTAATAGTTTTAATACCTTAATTATCAACAGGTCCAAAAAGGCACCAATAACAAAACAACCGTAACCAAACCAGAAAGAAAAATAATCAAATTATCCGCAGCGTCAGCAGCAGCCACTTGTCACTCTTACTTTTTTGTTATTGTGTCGCGTGTTGACTTGAATTTGCTTCACGAATAACATTACATAATATGGAGACTTCGTGCTTTTTGTCTTGCTTATCAAAGTATGAAGGAACATGTGGTAATTCAAGAGGTGTTACAGAATCCGTTCGCCTTGAAGATTGTTCACAAATACATGGGAGGAGGTTATCCCTTTCTAGTTTATCTCCTGGGAGACTAATTCAAATCAAAGCTAAATCAAATCAATTTAATTAAATGTTGGTTGTTGGCGAGAGGGGAAAACCGGAGTACCCGGAGAAAAACCTCTCGGAGCAGAGTAGAGAACCAACAAACTCAGCCCGCTTATGACGCCAAGTGCGGGAATCGAACCCGGGACACATTGGTGGAAGGCGAGTGCTCTCACCACTGCTCCCCCATTGTAATGAATCAATTAAGAACCATTTGAACTCATGACACTTATCTCGATAAACGCTAACAGAGAGTCAACTTATTCTAGCAAGAGAAGGTATTTTCGATTTCCCGGTTTCAAAACTCAGTGAAACCAGGATATGCCCGAAGTATCGCCATACCCTTGGAAGGTACCGGAAGCAGCGGAGGCCATGCCAGTACCCCACCCACAGAGGCGGTAAAAAAGCAGTCAAGACTATTCATCGACCTTTTGAAAACCTCAGTAATCGGCAAATCAAAAAAGCAATAGCGCGTAGTGCATATTCTGAGGGTCGCGGTCAGTATCCCAATAACCAAGACACCACAACATCGAGTCCGATGAGACAAATGCAAGTTGGATCACTTTCTGGAATTTACATCTCGCCCTTACTTTTATCAGCATGTGGCCTTTGGAAGCGGGAAGCTTAAACTTGATAGTGATAAAGAATTAGTAATGCCAAACATTGCACGTACTGTTGCAAGATGTACCATCATCAACCAGTATCTTGATTTCTGTAAAGAAGAAAATTTTAGTCCTATGCGTCGTACCACAATGTGGAGAGTTCTCGAAGTTCGGGACGCTTCTCAAAGAAAATCTCTTAAAGGTCTTGACAACACTGCTGCGTATGGAGTCGACGGTTTTGAAGCAATACACAAGATTTTAGACGAATTAGAAGAAGTAGGGGCCGACAAGGAATGGTGTGCACAAACAGGAAAAATGCTGAAAGAGGCTAAACTATACTTGAAGACGACTTATCGAGGTCACTGCCAAGAGGAAAGCAGGTGTCCCGACCATTGTAAAACATTTGCCTTCAGTGATCCTAATGACTCTGATTATCGTACAGGTAACTTACTTCAAATGGGCTTGGCACTTCACAAGTTTAGAAGCGGACAAACGCGCTTTTCTGACAACGTCCGCGAGTATCTACAATACAATACAATAGTTTATTGACACTCCCCTGGTGGGGCTTTTCAGTGACAATGCGACTAAAAACTAATTAAGATAAGAGAAGTAGTTAACAAAAGCAATATAAACATACCTATTTAAGAAAAAAAAAGTTTGACATTGGGAAAGAAACTGGGAGAAAGGAAGATCCCGCACAAGTAACAAGCGACATGCGTAAGGCTCGCAATACAGAGGGCACACGAACCTTTAGCAGAGCCGAATGGCTTTCGAAGGTTCAAATTCAGGCCTTTTTCTCGCGAATTTCTGCTAAGAGAAAGCAATCAAGTTCGAAAGAATCCTCGAGAGATAACGCTGACGATGAATTGGACGATAGTGAGGCTGAAGAGTATGCATGCCAAACAGATGAACAACTGTTCGTGGCAAACAGTGAAGCTGTAGTGGCTGCAATAGCTGTCAAGCATCCACTGATGTATGATGTTTATAACCTTTGCGAGATGGCATATAGCAACAAAATTGCATCGTTCAAAGATGCTCAGGGATATTTGCAAACATTTTGAAATTTCATTTAACACGAGAGACACTAAATTTGCTTTAGTTAACAAACTGTCGGAAATGGTTCGAGAATGCTCTTGTATGAGGGAGTGAGACTCGTTGCTAGTAAATATATAGGACTATATACTGCGGCCTCCTAACCAGTTCATACTTTGGGCGACTTTTCTTTCCAATGTATTGATCAAGTGCAATTTTCTAGTAACTCAGCTGACAGCATAGATAAACATATGATCCCCAAGGAAGCCTACTGAGGTGCTCAGTTGTTTTCATTGGCACCTTTAGGTTTAAATAATAGACAGGAATTTCCCTGGAATTTCACGGGGAAAAAAATTAGTTGCAAGTAGTGTATTTATTCTCAATAGGTGTTTCACCTTGCAATCGAGCAATCCCTCGGATTTGAATGTTCTAGGGCCCCGATCTCGGCTTCTGTTAGCTCTGCATGTGTTGTGTTCTCATCGGCCCTGTTCGGGGAATTTATTGCAGTTTTTCTACAATTTGAGTGGAGCACGATAAAGCGCTTGCTCACCGAAAATGCTTCAAAATGACCTGAGACGCGGGCAAACAAAAAATAATGCAAAATGGCAACAAGATAAGTCAATTTATTCACAGGACATTGCAGTCTATGCCTTTTTTGTAACAAGAAAGCGAAAGTCACTTTCGTGTTCCTGTCTTGAGCTCGGGACCGAAAGAGGAAGCAAAAGTTGGGGGAAGGAGGATTTACGCCAGTAAAAAAGCGCTACCCGACTTGAATTTTCTAAACATAAAATGAACAAATCAGTGCTTTCAAAGTAAATGTACGCCTTTCTAGTTTTCCTCAGACCGGTTAAAAAAAGTGCGCGAGGTTGCGTGACACAATTCATGAATGCAAACAGCAAGGCCCTTACACTAGGGAGCTTAAGATACAGACGTTTTCGGGGTGACGGCGACGTGGAGAGCGATTAAGACTGGGGCGAGATTGACTGCGCATGCGGCCCCGCCGTCGCACACACGTCGGCGACGTGAGATCGGTGAGTTTGCCGTCGGGGTGAAAACGTGAGTTGATCTTGTTTGTTTTTTTTAATATACTGCCAGTTTTGTCACTTGTATTGAAGTGATTGCATTATCACATTTCGCACAGATCATCCCACGGTGTCTTAGCCAGCTCAAAAGACCTTTTGTTTTCTCTTTAGGTGAAAATGAGCGAAGCAACAGTGAAGTCCAAATTGTCGAAGTAAGTTTCGTAGAGTACTTGAACTCTTTAACATAAAAGGGAATTTTTGCTTGCTGCATCTACATCTCTGATATTTCAAATCATAAGATGTTAAAAACCATAGGACTTTGATGTTCTAATCACGCTATGTAGCTCCATAAAAAGTGTCCTCATTTCTTGTTTGCAAATTAATTCTAACTCGGACTCCTTTTTTTTTAGCACAATGGAATGGACAAACCAGCATGACACATTATTTTTAAGGGAAGTAAGAGCATCAGACCTGTATGAAACAAGAAAGGGTAGTCCAGAGAGAGGAAAGGTGTGGGATGAGATTGCTGCAAGACTCAACAGTCTCTCAAATCCCAAATTCATTGTAAACAAAAGGTCATTGCGAGACAGGCTCAATCTTCTCATGGCCAAATTCAAAGCCAAGAATAGGGAGGAAGAAAGAGCAAGTGGTATTAGTCCTGAGGTGCAAGAAATAGACACTCTGCTGGAGGAGCGGTGTGAAAAGGAGGAAGAGGCAAAAAATAAGCCCTCAGTTGGAGACAAAAAGCAAAATACTCAACAAGAGAAAGCTAAAGCTGAGGAAATGAGGCTAAAGGCAATGGAGACAATGGGACAAACTAAAAAACGAGTTGAGATAAGTGATGAAGTCAATTCAACAAAGAAAAGAAGAAAAAGTACTGGTGATGCTATTGGGTTCTTGGAAAAGAAAGCAGAACAAGAGATGGCCTTGCGTTGGGAAGAGATCGAAATGAGAAAACAACAGGAGATGAGAGGTTCCCAGCAGACATCAGTGCAGCAGGAAATGTTAAGGATGATTCAGCAACAGCAAGAAACTCAGCTGAAGCAACAACAAAGAAATCAAACTCAACAGCTACAATTTATGCAGTCCATGTTGAACCAACAGCAGCAGCAATCACAGGCTCTTCTAAGCCTTATTGAGAGGTTGGCTCCCAAGGAAAATCACTAACAATTGCTCAAAGTCTTGGCAATTCATTATTGTGTTTTTTATTCCATTTCTGTGCAAGCTGTTGTTAAAAAGTGTTGAGTTAATGTTACATAAGAATTCAAAGACATTGTCATGGTTCTGGAAGCCACCTTGACAAATACATGTAAGCAACAGGTATCAGAAAAACAGTGTTTGTATGGGAATCTGATGGCAAAAATGTTTCTTAACTGCAACTGTCACTGAACGTAATGGTCTTAACAAGTTTGTTGATAAAAAATGTAGTGAATTTTGCATCACAGGATGCAGTATTTTTCCTTGTTTCTTGACATGAACTATTAATGTTCAGAGTCATATATTTTGTTAGAAAATTCTTTGCAATTGGATTCCCACAGAGTTGTTTTGACACAAGTTGCCTACCCATCAAGATGGCTGCCAAAACTATTATAAGGTCTATTCTTTCCATTCTAAATTAGTCTTTAATATAAGTCAATCCAGTGACCAGTCTTACACTAAAGCTTTGGGCTGTAAATTGACCAGTGCCAAACATGGAGGGAAATATCAATAACTGCCAACTTTGGGGACTGTGATTGCAAAGTGAAAGAATATAATTTATATTGCATTGTCATTGCACAGTCTTACTGGATAATAAGTTGCAACTTTTTGCTTTTAGATCCTCTCCTTTGTTAATTTTCAAGCCACCATAAAATGTCACTGTCACAGTAAGAGCCTCAAGAGTGTCAAATTATATTAGTGAAGTTATCCTGCTCTTGTTTTACTTTTCTTAGCACCTACTTTCAATGTGAGATCAGTCACATAATTAGCTCATGCAAAGAGGCTGATTAAATTTTTAAAGGTGGAACATGGTAGAATAATTCATTTTAATTGAACACATAAATAAGAAAGTGAGTTTTAATTGCAGTATTTCACTCCTTGTTAAACATAACATTTGAGTTTGTGTAGTTTTGACAGTACACCCCATATTAGATAGAAAATAATTGCTCTCTGTATTTTGTCTTTGGATTCGAGCAAATCCATAAAGGTAAAAATCATATTACAAAACAGAACATTGCTGCAGCTTCTGTGATTTATTTGAGTTACTGCAAAAGATTTCTTCCAACTTCTTACATTGGATGCCTTTTGCTAATCAAGATTCTTGATCAAATACAATCTCTAACTGGAGATGATTTTTCTATGTGAACCCCTGTGGTAGTCTATAGACTCTTATAAGGAAAGTGACAACAGTCTTTCTCAGTATCAGTAAGTTCCATTATTGATACTATAGTGATTATATATTTTCTGTTCATACCCTGAATTTTTTAAATTCATCTAAAGTAATCCTGGAGGCTTGGAGGCTCAAGCTCAAAAAAATCTGACGTCTGATTACCATAAAGACATGTCAGAGCATTTCGTAGGAGTGCACATACAACATATGTTTTGCCAACACTACTTAGGCCAATTTTTAGATTCTTTTTAAAATCAAGGAATTTGAAATAGTTTAAAATATCCCCAAACAGCCATTCGACTGACACTCTGACAGAGCTCATAGAATCATTGAACATCTCCATCTGTGGAGTGAGAGCTGCTCCTTGGAATGGTCCTTGAAGGTGCACTCGAAGAGGATACGCGGGATCTCCATATATACACATAGGTTCGCCACGAGTGGAAAATGCGTATTGCTCCATGTCTCTTAGGAGTCCAGATTCTGCCAGCATTCCAGCATCGTGTCTCTTTCCCTCTAAAAATATATTAGAGCATTAATTTAATTTCAGAGATAACTAGCTCGGACATCCTTGCTTTTTGTCACGCATGGATTAAGATTGATTGCGTGACAAGACAAAATTTTCTCAGTTGCTGGCCCAGCCTTAAATTCAAATACGCAATATTGTTTTCCATCTGCATGTTACTTTTAACACTTACTCTAGATCAGAAAATATAAGGAAATGCTGGAATTCGAAAACCATGTTTACAACCATACTTACCTTCTATTTCGTATTTCGTATGTGTATTATTGATAATTGATAAACACAGCTACTTGAAAAACATATTTACCTACGGGGCCGTAAAGATTTGCGATCAATCCATTCGGCAAGACAAGAGACTAAAATTTTATGGCGTGAACGCGTTTGTGTCCATTGTACATCACTCTCTGATGCTGATCTGGTCTGGCTATGGGGCGCACAGTCCCATCAACAAAACCAAAACAATTCTGAAGTGCAGCCCCTTTGTCGTGAACTAATCGAGTATACATTTCCAGTGCAGGTGGGTTTAGCAGTGCATTGTTCCATCGAGTTATGCGATGTCCGTGGGTGTTGTAAATAAAATCAATGACATGATTTGTGGCCATGCTTATAACGGGTACTGGACTGCCAAAACGAGGTACCATATCACCAAATCTGCATGGGTAAGCTAGCCGTCGTAAAAGCATACAGAGGCCTTCCATTCCATCTACTATGCTCCCCTGGTTTAGTTTGAAGGACTGTGGAATCTGCAAGGCTTCAGCAAGAACTGGCAGGTCACTCTTGTTAAACCTGAATTCTGCTTTGCACTCAGCTTCACTTATGCTATCCAAGTCAAAGCGACTATACTCCTCATATGGAAAATTGGGGTTTTTCGACGGAAACATATCGTATAAAAGTAAGAAATCTTCATCGCTAATAAGATTAGCGTCGTAGTACAGGACGAGGAGGAGGCGGAACTCTTCAAACGAAGACATACTTCGACAGAAAAAAGCCTTAATTTATAAACGCAACAAATAACTCGACGAAGTCGCAAAGGCCGGTCGTCGTCAGAATCTTAACAACTTTAATTGTGGCGCGAAAACGGCAACCTCTGACCCAGTCTATCTGGGTTACCACGTCGCCGTCGCTGCGAAAACGTCTGTATCTTAAGCTCCCTACTTTTGCGGCGCGACGGTGACTTACAGAAAAGAACAGATAAGTTTCGTACGCTCTATAACTATGCCACCTAGTAAATTTACTAGGTTTTAGTCAAGGCGATTTCTTGAAAACTTGTGGTTGATCAATGACGAGAGAAAGGAATTTTGAATAAATTAGCTCACGTCACCAAATAATTATTTGTTTACATGTTACTTTTATCCAACTTCAAAGGACTGTGTTTGAGTACTATAAAGAAAATCAGTTTATGTATGAACATTTTGAATTATATTTAATACGTCTGGATCTTTTCAGAGCCATCCTTACTTCGCACGACGTTATATTTTTCGTTGTGATAGAGGTATACATAAAAAGGCGGTCGAGTACATTGTAGCGCTTAAAGTTAAATTTGGACGGCTGCATTTATTTGAGTCAAGATTAGTATTTTTCTTTCCTTAATGATGTTTTTACGTGTTATAAGTCATAAACAGCTCTAATAAACTCAATCCAAGCATCAAATGTAGAGTTAGCGATGCAAAGCTCGTTAACTATTGAGGCCGTACTTTGTGCATTGTTGGCAATTATTTTCGAAAATGTGCATAATTTGTCGACCGGCTGTGCTAAAAGTTCTCTTAAACCGAAAGATTTTTTAGCATTCCCATGCTTTTCCACCTTATTTTAGTTGACCTGAATAGACATATTGTAAAGAAGATGTGGGACTTTGGCGCAGAGCCGAGATTAAAATTTTAATTTTTAAGCCAATGGCGCCGCGGCGAAGCAGTTGTCAAACAAAACTATAATTTTCAATATAAACAACTGTTGAAACATCAAAAAATGGGTGTTTCAGACTTATTAAGGATAGATCTTAGCATGCGAGACGAGCAAAGTTCCTGAAACTAGAATATTGCGAAACGATGAGCTCGGCAATTTGTGCTACTTTTCGTTATTGCTACTGCTAAAAATGGGCCTTAGCTGGCTAACGCGATTTTAGTTCCGCAAAAATTTATTTTGCAATATTTGCAAAAACTAAAGTGGTCTCGATTACATTTAGACTAAGATAGATTCATGGGCAAAGTTTGAAGGCCGACCGAAATGCAGCGGACCGCTTTTACAGAGACTGCCTCTTAATAATGGTTTAAAATTGGAATTTGAAGTTAGAAGTTAGTAGACGTTCCCCTCAAACCTGCAGTGCCCTTGTGGGGTGTCAACTAACTGGAAGTATTTTTACACAAATTCACCTGTACCCCAACCTTAAGTCCGCAGTGATTATGTTCTTTTCTCATCGCTTTCCGTCATTTTTGTTGCAGATAAAAGCAGATCTCGGATTCCAGCCAACAGACATGAAGGCCACCATTATAGACATGGCGTACAACTTGATCGATTCAGGCTTCATCAAAAAGACGCCAAAATATGAGGAGGCAATGAAAGCCAAAGGGGGAGAAGCCGTTGAAGAGCATAAGTGAACCTTGGTCACAGTCTAAAAAGCCCAATCGGTTCTTTTTAAAGAGAATACAAATTGTTAAAAGTAATTTCATCCGTTATTTAATACGTAAAATAGTTGTATACCTGCCAACTTTTTCTGAGTCAAATGCGTGAGATTTTCGTCTCCTCATGATTATTATTGTTATTATGACCGGAATTTCCAAAATGTTCCGGCGACTTCCAACGATTTCTTGAAGATTTCCGAACACTATCGAACATGCCCGAAGATGGTCCGATGACTTCCGAACACTTCCGAAGCTATTTGAAGCTTTTCCGATGGCGACGTTTTAGTGCGTTCTCATACAGTTAGGACTCAAACTCGACATTAAGCGCCGTTTGTTGGAACATTTAGAGGGAATATTGAATTGAAGTTTTGTTGTTAATGTGTTAAAGAAAAAGTCATCCGGATTTCTAAGTCAGGCGTGAGAAATTGTCCTCGATTCGTGAGAACAGGCGTGAGACTCACGCATAATGCGTGAGAGTTGGCAGGTATATAGCTGTGCATGTAGATTAATATTGATTAGTGTGAGGTTGCATTTTTAGGGGCTGCTCTGGCTAATCTAGTTGCAAATTGGGAATACGCCGAATGAGGTTTCTCAAAATCAAAGAAAAATATTCTGAAACTCGGTACATGGAGTACTCTGGACCTAATAACTGGACGTTACGTCACGGACTTCTAGCCTGGCCGCTCGCAATTTTCCCGCCAAAACGTTGTCAAATGAACACATATGTCACATGACTAAACCACTAGTTTATTCTGTTTTGCTATTCAACAATCGTAACACTTTCCAAATATGGTCATGTTGCACTCGATATGCGTCGCGCGCACTCGACAGATATCCTGCGATGTACGTAATTTCGTGCGTCATACAGAAAAATGGCGGGGTTTTTTTTTGTTTTCATTTTTTACTTTAATAGACTGTAAACTGCACTGTGTTATCATTGTACATGCATTGAATAATAAACAATTATCCTCCTCAATCTTTTGGAATGCAAATTGTTCTTCACACTTTATGAAGGCAAAAAAAAGGCAAAAAAAAAAAAGAACTTTAGAGGAGTTTGCTCCTGTTTTCATGTAACATGATTAAAATGAATATATGCCCATTTTTGTCTGTATGTCTCTGCACCCACTACGCAGACACATATATCAACTCCATTCTTACCCTTGTTTACTGTGATTAATTTTTTAAAATCATTTATGAAGTATTGTAAACAACGTTTACTGTATCGGTTTCCCGTTTTAGCTAGTTTATTGGTAGCCTCCTTCGTAGACGTCTTTGGGCTCGTCACGCGTTCCTTGCCCACGAACGTCTGCTGAACTGAACTGCCACTTCCGTTCGCCGGCGGTTAACCTTTGTTTTGAAGAAACCAATAACGAGCTGCGTAAGAATGGAAATCGACACCCGATTCACGTGCATCGTCTGTGAAAATAATCCCGGGGTCGAAGTCCTACTTTCCAGAAATTGGAAAACGAACTATGATTGGCTAACCGCCGCGAACGGAAGTGGCAGTTCAGTTCAGCAGACGTTCGTGGGCAAGGAACGCGTGACGAGCCCAAAGACGTCTACGAAGGAGGCTAGTTTATTGGTGGAGGTACCTAGTTTGGACGTTCTTTTTAACTTGTAGAAGATAGGTGGGTAAATACAGGCAATAAACGATTTTAGTATTTACCACACAAGTGAATAGTGCGCGCGCTCTGATTGGTTAACTCGGAGGTTATTAGCAAGTACTATTCACCTCCGAGCAGCCGGCGCGCGAGATTTTACAATTTCCGACCGCTTTTCGGTATATTGTCACACATAAACTAATGTTTGGTCCGCTAATTATTCAACTTGTGTGGTATATACTAAAACAATTATTCACCTCAGTGTCGGTGAAAGTAGTGGATATTTACCTCGCAACTTCGCGGCTCGATAAATATCCACCACTATTCACCTCCACTTCGGTGAATAATTATTAAGAATTCTTCAGTTGAAAATGATATCAAGATGATATCGAAACGTTGTGTAATTTTTTCATCTAAAAGACCCTAAAACTACACTGATTAAATTGTTTATTTCTTTATAGTTTTGTCTGAACAAAAACAACAACAACAAGACTTTATTTCACCTCAGAAGTTGAAAAAGAAAAAAGAAGAAGAAAAGCTAACTAAACAGCATTATTCAGTCAGAGGCACTCGCATGACGTCAGCAAATCTAAAATCGCTTACCTTTGCAAACCAAATACGTAAAACTGTGCGCCAAAAGTCCTTTCCTGTTTTGCAAAATAATATAAGCTTGTCGCAAAACAGTATTTTTCTCCAGGAAAAGCGATGTACACAGCAGATATCTGGTAGTCTTTGATGAAGTGGTGCTTCATTTTCTTCACAATTCATTCTCGTCTGGTTTTACTGAGATGGTAACTTTTTGACACCTCTTCGCTCGTCGAAAAGTTATTACAAACGTGATTCAATCATACTGTCTATATTTGACATATTTGGAAATAACTTTTGCGTGTCCGTAGTCTTAATGCACCAATCAATGTTAGTCCCGATCGCGTGGAGGAGGGGGCAATACGGGATTTTGTGTCAAACATCCCGACCCTTGGGAAAAGTTTCAAGTTCAAAGTTCCATGGTTAACACAAACACCGTTTCTAGAAAGAGTCCGACGGTCTAAAATAGCAATAGATTGGGCAGATTTTCATTACCTTTCTTTCTTCTATCTTGTTCGAGCCTCAAGGGGACTTCTGAGTATGGCGAGTTACTCGTAATGCACACTCGTATCGCAGTGTGTATCGCATACCATGGCACCAAGCTCGGGAAACAGTCTTTGGTGAATATTTCTTCAGTTTTCAAGTGTGATCAAAGTTCCCCACCCTGGAACCAACCGTGTCTTCAAAGTTTGTCAAAATTCCCCACCGGGGACAGGAAAATGTCAATCAAAGTCCCCACCCCATCCCGTATCGTACCCCACCCCTTCGGGACTAACATTGATAGGTGCATAGTTTCTAACCCACACACTGTTCGAAAAGAGTAGGGGACGTAGTTCCCGGTGTGGTGGTCTACCTTTCATCTGTCTTGACATTCATGTGTGGGTTGGGTGGCTGGGTGAGATAAAAAATGGACTGATAGCGGCAGTCAGAGGCGTCTTTACAGGCTGACGTCCGATCTCATCCTGGAGAAGAATTGTAAACTGCCATGAAACTATGTGATATGTGCGGTATATAAATCCATTACCATTACCATCACTAAGGTATAAAAAACAAGCAAGGCTGGTCACACGGCGAGGAATATATAATTTCAACTTCACTACACATCAGACATACAATCCATTAGGTTTATTTTGGCTTCTTTCGGCCTCGCACCAGTGGCAGGCATAAACGACTTACGTTCGAAATAACAAGAGCAACAGATGATTTACAGAAGTGCAGAACAAACATGCAACACTGCCGGATACGAAAAACCAAAAACCCCCGCGGGGAAAAAACTGGAAACGTATCCCCCGAACCAATGCAGTGCCATAAACCCTCCGGGGTTTAAAGGGTATCTTGTCACAACCCAAAAATAAACAACTAGGAATGTACACGGTGCAGAAAAATATATACATATACATATTATAAATATTATCAACAAAATAACAAGCATATAGCGACTGATGCAGGCCTAGAATGGCTCCTCACGTGACGAACTAAGCCTTTATAGACAGCATGATACCCATCATGCCTCACAAATCGTACCCAGGCCACTTCTGTTCCCGTGCCGTAGAAATATCAATTTCTGTCTAATTCGCACGCTCAATCGTCAGAAATTACATTATTTAAACCAATACTTCGGGAGGAACAGCCTTCCTTCATTTGGGGGATATATATATTCCTCGCCGTGTGACCAGCCTTGCTTGTTTTTTACCGTTTTCTAGTTTACAATTTTATAGCTGGTTAGATCTATTACAGGATCCGGCTCTTCTATTTTGCAACGGTGGTCATTGCTTTAGTATTCCAGTTTTTTCTAAGGTATCTTTGGAATTCCAGATTCAGTTAGGCCTCCTTTACATGGAGGGTACCCTGGGTGCCAGAGGCTATATTTTCCATTTGAAGGAGGTAAACACGAGAAGGGGTTTCCTGGTATTTTTATGTGCATCGCCGCGAAACGCCCGAGACATGTCAAATATTAATTATAAAAACAAACAAGCACTGAGGAAAACCGGTTTGGCGAGATATTTTATTTCAAAATCGCATGGAAGTGAGGTGACCAGAGGTTTTATTTTTCGAGTCTCCGTTCGCTTTGCGTTTAGCGGGTTAACCGACGAACTCGCTAAGAAAAATAAAACCTCTGGCACCCAGGGTACATGGAGGGAGTAAGATCTTAGCACTAGGAAGATCCTAGAAGGCGGATCATCCTTGCGCCATATGTTTTCTAGCTTTTTCTGTATTCACAGTGTATTCAGTTTACATGCAAACGGTTGTACTTGGCCCTAGCGCTTGTATTTTCCTAGTCCTAAGATCATCCCCAGTAGGAAGATCCTAGCACTAGGAAGATCCTAGCACTGGGAAGATCCTAGCACTAGGAAGATCCTAGCACTAGTAAGATCCTAGCACTAGTAAGATCCTAGCACTAGGAAGATCCTAGCACCATGTAAACTGCTTTCGCTAGGAAGATCCTAGTACCAGGGACAAAAACAACAACCAAACAAACATGGTGATCAGCGGCTAAAGGAAGACAATTTCTTCGAGATTTCCGACCGAAATTTCTGCATGTACACCAAACGAAAAGCTGGGTCGCCCTCTAGGATCTTCCTTAGATCTTCCTGGTGCTAGGATCTTCCTGCCTCTATGTAAACAGCCCCTTAGTCGTAGCAGGGGGGATCTCAATTAGGTGGCTGAAAAGACTAAAGAAAAAATATAAAGGGAAGGAATAATATCATTATATTTTCCAAGCTTTGTTTTGTTTTTGAACCCCGTGAAGAAGACTGGGACCGACTCAATGAGATGCGTAGCGAATAACAAGATGGCTGCCGGTTAAGCCGAAAAAGAAAGTTTAATTCTGTCTTTAAACGCTGTTACTGACTATTCTGATAACATAGGAGATAAGTAATGGTTGCGCGTGTAAGGATGAGTTCATAAGATGCGGGAAAAGAGGGGCAGTTTCACTTATTATCAATTTGAGTTGCCCTTCGATGACGCGGCAAATAGAACACCAGGTAAGCTCGAGTTTTAAAAGTCAAGTATCGCTCGAGAGTTAGAGCGAACAAGGTTTCAGGGACACTGGCCTTTTTCTAAGTGAGTTTTATTGGATATTTTGATCGCCCTGGTGCTCTCGTTTTGAGCTGTTTCAAACTTCAAAGTTAATTTGTTTTGCACTTTGCACAGGAATTTGTTAGATGTCCTTATAGGATTTTGCAAGTAAATTCTGTAGATGTAGATGTAGATGTAAAATGAATATGTGAATGATCACCGCAGTTATGAAAACCACTTAAGCAGTGGTAAAAGTCAAGCTACTTTTCACTATTGCTTAAGTGGTGTTCATAACTGTGATGATCATTCACATATTCTTTAATCTGCAATTCAGATATATAATTTTTATTAATTATCATAACCAAATCAATGCGCACGCTCTGATTGGTCAATCAGCTATGGTTTATTGTTCCAATAAACTCATGGAAACTTTGTGCGTCTTCTGGATTACTATATAAAGGCAACATACCACAAGTTCCTATGGTTTATAGGCTGATAAACCACTTGGGATGTTGGAAGAACACTCAAAGAATCCGTAAAGAATTCGTAAATTACTTGCCTGCAGCTTGTGATTTACAAATTCTTGGAGTGTTCTTCCAACATCCCGCATGGTTTATCAGCCTATAAACCATAGAAACTTTTGGTATAGGAAACTTGCTTAAATATTCATTCTGGTAATAAGAGTTAATTAAACTGAACTGAACAACCAATTACAATCATAACTTTTGTCAGGGGCACCCAACGAGCCAAAGCAGCCAAAAGCTGTAGAAAGGCATTTTTAAGTACCTTATGGTGTTTGAAGTCTGTTTAAAGCGATGTTTTGGTTAGCTAGAAAACTTTGATCTGTTCGGATTCCCTAGTTGAAATGTTAATTGCCCGAAAATTTTAGGGTACAAAATCTTTCTTTGAGAAAATACTAGCTGAAATGAACTTTCTATGGAACCTTTTTTTCTTTCCGAAAATGCTAGCTGATGTTTTTTACTGCCAAAAACAGCAATAACGACTTCTCCGACATTACGAATCTTTTAGGCCACGTCTTACTTACAAAAATCCGAGTGCACTCTTTAATCGCCGCCGAAAGTCCAAGGCGAACTACCCTCCACCAAACAGATATCTGCCGAAACTTGTCGTTGGGTGCCCCTGTTTTGTTCAAAATTCAAAAGTAAGTACTTAAGCTTGATTCACAATGGTGTGATGTTTAACTAGGTTTACAGTAGCAGCTTTGTGAATGCTTTCAAGAGACCATCTGTCAGAAATGACTTATTACATTGCATTTCTTCCTTTGCCAACAAGAAGTCAGTTTGGGATCATGCTTGGTACACCCAACCCCCCTCCCCCCACCCTTTGCCCCACTTTTTTCTTTTTCAGTAAATAAGTGGAAGATGAGAAGTATTTTTTGCCCTTAAAATCTCATCTAAAGAGGTACCTTTTCTTATGGCCTTTTGCATATTTAATTTTAAGGCTGAAAGCTAAAGGTAGGGAAAATGAGAGCATAAATTAGAGCGTAAAGAGCCAATCCCTAGAGATTCAAATGACAATGGCCAGCATGGTAGCCATGTTGGTAAACAATAAAAAAAAAGTGCTGGTGAGAAACCATTAACCAATGGTGCACGAACGTGGTGGTGATGACATTGCATTACTGACAACTGTCCTTGCAATGCAAAAGTCAGTTGTATTGTTTTGAGCCAGTGTAATTTGAATATTTACCTAACCCATTAAAGGATTGTTGAACTGGTCCTTCTGTGATTATCTCATTGCTTTTTCTTTACATTAACAATTTACTCTAGCCTCAAGAGGCCAAACCAGATGTAACTCTAGGAACACAGGTCGTTCTACTCCTAGCTCACCCAGTCGACCATGCGGGCGGCAGAGCCACAGCTGTGTGAATATTGAGCAAGACACAAATAATCAAAATTCCCAGGTACATGTACATTTATTGGCGGTTTTTGATAATTATGTCACCGTGAAAGTGGCCAAGAATACAGACTAAAAGGCAATGGTTTGACAGTTGTTTGTACCAGTTGGTTTCAAAAGAGCAGATTACACAACTTTATTCCCACGGTCCCCTAGCCTCGAGCATCTCCAGGGGACAGGAAGGAGAGGATCCCGGGAACGAGGCGGTAGGTAACATTTTTTCCTGTAGGGGTGGTCAGTGGTGAATTTGAGGCTTCATGAGATGGCACAATGACCACCTCAAACAGTTTCCCCTTTCATTTGAAATCGAGACTGAAATGGCTCGGCAAATGTTGAGACCGTGAGACCCATGCAATTTACCTAAAATATATACACATTTTAGCAGCAACAATCTTATTGTAACGGTTTCACTCAAGTTAGAATCGAAATTGTTCTCAAGCCGTGTTGTCTTACGCGCAGTCGAACTCGAATTAACACCAAGCCGGTAGGATATGACTCAATCTTTATTCCTATTCTTGAGGCCTCAGGGCGTTTTCTTATGGTTCGAAGCGATGCGGTCAACTAAAATAATTACATTAAAGAAATCACCTAAATATTATTGCATTTAAAGCTCAGAGTAATCACAGATTATTATGCCATGTGCTCATGTTAAAGGAAAGCCTTAAGAACGAACAAAACCTTACTTAGACTAGCTCACTTGTAGAATCACAAAAACTCATGTAACATTATGTCTCTTAACGTGAAAGGATTGTAGCTTACCAATGTTCGCGGGTCCTGATACTTTGAGTAATTCGCTCTAACTTGTCTTCTTGCTAACAGCAATCTTGATTACAAGGGGTCTTATCGTGAATTGAAATGCTAGCTATGTTTGCTTGATATCTAATGCACTAATTACGCGGTGCGGAAACGTCGGTCAAATCAGAAAATATTTAACAACTTTAGCAGAATGGGTTACATGTCTCCCCTAATCACTCATTTACCCTATTTCTTTTCTTATTCGAGAACTATACGGTAACAAACATGTCTTATTCTTCATCTTATTTACGGCTCATAAACGGCTCATAAGTCTATGTTTTGTTCATGGCTCCTCGACGGGGATTCCCTGGTCTTTACTCACTTGCGTAGACATCAATAAGACGAGCTTGTGGATCGGTCTCTCTAGTGTTTGCAGAGGCTGACTTCTTTTCCCGATCGATGTTAGATTGTTGGTGCCGACTTCCAGCGTAACTTTGCGTACCAATCCATCTTCGTCAGGTAGCGCTTCGGCGACGCGACACACCCTCCATTGATTCCTAGGGATATCGTCGTCCTTGACGATGACAACGTCATCCACGTGAAGATTTCGCCTTTGGCGGGCCCACTTTTGTCTTTCCTGCAAAGAAAGAAGGAATTCTTTCTTCCAT
>JAEMWC010000169.1:82500-97500 GCA_016490735.1 Pachyseris speciosa | reverse complement strand
AATCAAGTCACGATTGTTTTTTTTTTTTAAATCTCATTGGTTGAGAAAGTGAAACGAGTTTTGCCAACCAATTATACATCGAAGTAGCACAAAACCTAAGCAAGTGAGAATATTTTGACCGTTTGCCCCCACAAAGGACTGGATCTACCCACAATTCACCAGGAACTGATCATTAGCAAAATGGTGTATTACTTGTGCCCCGCACTTTAATACTTCCCACCTTCAGTTGAAGCCACTCTGCTTTATTAATCTTCAATTAATCTCACAGTTTTTCTTTCTATTCTTAGATTCCGACGCCCGCAGCATTTTCTCGGACTCCCTGGAAGATGAACTGCCGCTCAAAGAAGTACAAGATGAGGACGATAAAGATGACAGAGAATTTTCTTCTCGGGCAACAAACACCGATCCACATTACCTCAGTATCGCGCACTGGCACTCGGCTGAGTGGAAAACGGACAGAAAAGCATGCAGTGAACCTAGGGTACAGTCTGCACCGTTAAAAGTGAAAGCTATTAAGGCTTACTACCATGACTATGCCATGAAATAGTTAAAGTAATACAGTCACAATCACAATACGTTTTACTGTGACACTCAGAAAACCGGCTGTGAACACTGAGAATTATTTATGGAATGTTTATTGTGCTTCAACCAATCAGATGCGTGATCAAACCGCAAGAAAAAACCACAAACCACAATGATCGACGTTACATGTTGTGGCTTAACAATCTTGTATATGATTGGTTTTCGTTTATTTAACAATTAGATTATGAGCTCGAGATTTCTATCGTGTGATAGTTGATGAGGGCGCAGCCCGAATCAGCTATTACGCATAGAAATCGAGAGGGAATGATCTAATTGTTTTAGTACACATCTAGTAGTCGTTCAAAACTAAACAAGTAAATTATCTAAATCCTCCTCGCAGACACTTCAAAAACGCGAAGAAGCGGCCGCCATTTTGTTGACAGCCGCTACTGACATTCTATCAGAAAATAGTTAGTAAGTAGCGTAGCCAATCAGAGAACGGCATTCGTGATAGAGCGTTAGTAGATTTATACTAAAACACAACAGACATTCCAGAAATATTTCCAGCGTTGACGGTTTTGTGAGTTTCACAATAAATCGCGGTCACTTTCTGGTAAAGTGTCACCATCCCTGTTGTGTTGTTTCCTTTGTACTTCAGTTCTGACTTTCCGAGAAAGTCTATGATGCTGTACAAGGTGGTTCAAACTTCTGAGATCTTGGTTTAACTTGAAGATGAGATCCTAAACTGTAACCATTCAAATGAACAGCTCTGCATTCTTTTCCCTGGTAATTTTTGTCATGTTGTACAACCTACTTCTTGTTTTAACGGTGTAAATAGTCATGTTGTAATATATTTTTACACAACTCAAAAGACACACATTCATTTTTGCATTGTTGGAAACAAAGTATATTTTAAGTTTTCAAATAATCCTGTTATTTAACACCTTTCAGTAATATATTCTGCTATTAAAACGGTCCGTCGACAATACGTTCGTGGAGAGAGTTTGGTTTTGTAATACATGCATACATACATATTCAGTATTAAACCTCAAAGCTTGTGGGGAGCAGGGATGGCGTAGTGGTGAGAGCACTCGCCTTCCACCAATGTGGCACCGGGTTCGATTCCCGGTGGTGACGCCATAAGTGGGCTGAGTTTGTGTTGGTTCTCGACCCTGCTCCGAGGGTTTTTCTCCGGGTACTCCGGTTTTCCTCCCTCAGCAAAAACCATTATTCGAGCTGGCTGTAGGCTGTGCTCCAAGGTTATACATGGACCGTATAGCGGCTGCCAGAGGCGCCCTGTATATGCTTTCGGTTCGACCTTGTTGAGCTGCGTCCTTGCTGTACTTTGCGAGGATGATTAGCACAGACAGTTGTGGAGTCGTGTGAAAATAATTACAATTTACAGATGCAGAAGTATATTAAAACAAGGATAACATTACTTACAAATACAAACTCAAAAATATTCTAAAATGAATTCACATTAGTTTCTATGCTCAGCGGATAACTTTCCCTCAAGATCCTTCCCGAAAAACGCGCGTGCCTCAAATCAACTTCGTTCCTGACAAATCAAAATGGCGTTGCTCCAGCCGCCATTTTGAAATGATCGATTGCCTTTCGGACGTGGTTACCGAATGCATTTGAAACAAACTTCTCAATTTAAGCGGCTCAGTGTTGTTTGAAATTACTCTTCTTATTTTCGAACTGTACAGAGTGGACAGTTTTCTGGGTACAGTGTAACCTCGATTTAACGAACCTCTACATAACGTTATTATTCAACACACTGTAACACTGTCCAAATATGGTCATCTGATAGCGCGCTCAATATTCGTCGTGCGTACTCAACAGATATCCCGCGATATATATGTAATTTTGTGTGTCGCGGCAAAAAAGTGCGTCTTTTCCAAGAAACTCACTAAATTGTGCTGTGGTATCAATGTGTTGACCTGAATAACAATTATCTTGCTCAATCTTGCGGAATATTCCCCGATTTTAGTATCAGGAGACATTCCGCGGGATTTCGCAGGGTCAAATATTTTTTAAGCAGTAAAAACGTAAAGCTTGTGGGATGTGGCTGGAGTGACAAGGACACCTCTAGTCACAAATTAATGTGATCAAGTAAGCTGAAGCCACTCTAAGGGTACTAAGGCCACATGGTAGCGGGCATTACCCCTTAAATCTACCAAAGCAAAGATTGAGCCCAAGCATTAGCAGCCATGGACAACAAATTGTTTAGCCCGATCAAAGTTACAGTAAAATGTATGGAACAAAACCTCGATATAACAAAATAATGATCTTCGTTTTAACGAGGACAATTCAGAAACCCAAAAGCAAAACACGCTACAAAGATGAAAGCAGGACGAACCAACAGCGGTGAATATCCTTTAATCCTGTAACAAGCGGGGTGAGAGAACAATTTTATGCAGACATTAAGGCACAAATGTTATATATGATTTTCATATATTCATTCTCACAAATGTTATTTCATCGTTCAGATCTCGAAATGCTGGGTAGTGCAACGTAATAGCGCCGTTGCAAAACCATTATTGGAGAGCTTAGGCAACAACGACGGCAACGGCAACGAAAACGTCATTTGAAAATGTAACTTCTCGTTATCGTAACTCTTTCTCGATTATTCCAACATCTTTCTCGATTATTCCAACATCTTTAACTTGTAAAATGTGGGCGAACTATCCTGGAGCTAAATTAGCAAAAATGGCGTTGAAGTTGGGAAAAAGAAAGACGAGTTCACCGTCAAACGCTCACGTTCTCCACAAAACCTAAAATTTGGTCATTTCACGTTGTTGTTTTGCAGAGGACGGCAAAGAAATGTAGCAAAATGTAAAACGCACGTGCAGAGCCATTGTTTTTCCTAATCAATCCTATTGTTTTGTGACGTTATCGTTGCCGTCGCCGTCGTCGTTGCTTAAGCTCTCTGGTAACTATATCTCGATATAAGGAACATTTAAGTTATTTTTTGCGCAAATCTGTCATAACGAGGTTTTCGATATAACGAACCAATTTCCCCAGTCCGTGGGCACTTCCTTAACGAGGTTCCACCGTATTTGGCTACTAATGTTTTGGACGGAAGTGGTTTACATCCTGACAAATAAAAGACAAGTTTGGATTTTTTTTTCTTCATAAGACTTCTAAACAAAAAGTCTATAAACTTTGTGATTCGCTTTAATTTTGGATTTGAAAAAATCCCTTGTTAACGCTGTCTTGGTGTTGAAACTCGACCTTGACTAAAACTCGGATACCAAAAAGAAATCATCTACATTGGTCAATGTTCCTTCAAATTTCTTTAGTTCTTGGAAGATTGAAATGGCACGTCTTCTAAATTTCAGTAAAGTGAAAGTAATAAGCAAAGGACCGCCAACGATAATGCTGTAAAACGTAGGATCTACAAGAGATCTAATCAGCCAAAAAATAAATAGAATATACATGTAACAAGCAAGGCTGATACTACGTGAAAAAAGTTGACTTTGCGAGACACCAACATGACCAAGACTCGATAAAGTATATTCTAAATTTCAGCTCAGTTTTGACCAAACGACGCAATACTTCTTATGACATGTGGGACAGATCTCAGTTTGGAACAGCGCTGTGCTACAATTGTCCTCCATCGCTGCTCAAAGCAACGCCCGTGAAATTTTCGCAGTTGTAGGAAGATTTTAATTGCATGCCCTTAGTCTTAATTTCAGCAAAGTTCTGGCCGAAAGACGCAAAAACTCTGCATGACATGCAACTCATTTGACAGCAGCTATTGTGAATCTGCTAGATCACTTTTCAACAGCGGTGGACTACATTTGTCTTCTGTCAGTGATTCAAAGTAATACTCGTGCTAAAACGAAACTCGCATAGGTTTGGTTTGAATGTTCTCTGGGCGCTTTTGTTAACATCTGTTTCACACATCCGCGATTGATTTCCATCCAAGTTCATTGCATGTAAAATATCTTAATTATCCGATTAGAAAAATAAGTAGATAACTTATCGATAACTAATCTTAAAAAGCGACCACCAGATTTTAATTACAGCAAATTACATTCGGAGGGAAAACAAGATGTTCTCAAGGTCGGTTGATATGTTAATATAACTGAACGCAAAACATTTGCCTTGTTCCCCGGCATGAAAAAAAGTTGTGACATTCTTTCGAAGATTAAAGATCATCGTTGACTGGAATTAAAAAAAAATTGCGGTGCATTTGAAAACTGCAAGACAACTTTGAGAGTGCAAAGGGTCTCGATAATATGTCAAAATAAGCGAAGAGAAATTTCTAAACAAAACACACACGATTGGCACGCACTGTTATTGGCAATTTTACCTCATACGAAGTTCCTAGACAGCTGAAGGGTGACAGAGGGACATTTTTTAGTACAATTGCCAAATCGTCCTCATTGATTTAAAAAATCTTGAAGCCATATTTTACACTGGCATTTGGACTTTTTCTGCACGGCTGTTTATTAATTGTTGTGGCGTATGTGTTATATGTTGTCAAGGTTTATTTTCATTCACACTCGACCCCTCAAAGCAGAGGTGGGACTGTCATAGATGACTATCTTTCGGAGCACATTTTTGTCTTAAGCTGAAAAGACGGCTCCATACAGCTCGGTTTATTACCAGACAAAATTTGTTTACAAGAACTCCTAAGTGGTTTTACAATTCAGAAAATTTCCCGCCACAATGAAACAGTTGGCGATATAAGGAATCCGGGGAAATATACGAGACGCCAATTTAAAGTGGCTCTGCGGGAATGAAACAAATTACGCGACATTCAGTTCTTTCGCCATTGATCAATGACAAAGCTTGAGGCTTATGACCGAAAAGAACTGAAGCTTTCGATTGAAGTTGCTGTTCCATGCAATTAGAAGAAAACTGAAATTTATTACTTTTGTGACCAAGTCGGATTAAAATGCTAAGCGGTTGTCTTGTATATCGCGATTTTATCAAAGGCGTGAGACAGTTATCAAAAGCTATTGACAGCGCTGAAAGAACTTAATTAATAACGAAATAATTTTCACAGCGTGAAAGAGACTGTGTGAACTTTCCTGAAGGGAAATCAAAACAGAGAGCATTTCCATCTCGCCCATGACAAATCCCAGCTTGACATTTTTCAAGTTTAATAATGTTTGAAATTATTTTGGTAGTTGTTTTGTGACGCGCTGTTAGGCGCCATATGCTTACAAAAGGATCGCTCTAAGGGGGCGAGAGTTTAGCCTAATAAACTGCTACAAATAAGGCAAATAATAAAGTTGATTAATCAGTGATGAGCTTTTAATTAACAATCCTTTAGACCTAATATCATTGTTATTCCTGTGTGTTTTATTAACCGTGTCAACCCTGCTGTGTAGTGTGTTTTTTCGTCGGCGTACAAGTCTCTGTAGAGCTTATGCGAAATTCGCGTTTAAACCGAATGGTAATCAGTGGAGATAATGCGGCAATTAGCTCCATAAGTAGGCATAATAATCTTTATGGAAGGCCTGACCGCTTTTGTGTCGAGATTTGAAAAGGGGAAAGCGGTGGTCGAGCCAACAAGAGGTGAAGCTACACCAGGGAGAGCCCCAAGCGACTACATGCTTTCAAGATCATCTGCTTCGAGCTCGTTGTCTTTTAGCATTGAAGAGATTTTAAGCGACAAGCGGAGCTTGAACCATGTGAGAGAGCCTCAACGAAACAATCACTCAGACGCACAAGATGTCGGAAAGAAACTTAATGATTACCGCATTCAAGGTAAGCGTTTGTTCACATCAATTGAACGTAGTAAACGTTTTGTAAGAAAGCGAATTTCCCTATACACGTCAAAATGCTTGAAAATGTTGTCAATCTAATCCATGCTTTATGAATTCATTAGTTGAAGCTTTTGAGAGTCAAATTGTTTTCATTGCAATTGAGATTAGCATAACATTTGGTTAAAGAGAGTTTGTAAAACGTGTTTCGAAAGCAAAGCTTCAATTCAACATGGCCAACATGGAACTCAATCAAGTTCACGCCTTAAAGAAACTTATTTATAATTGGTTTTATTTTCACCAATTAATTACTGATTTGCTAGTTTTGTTGAGAATCATGTTCAGTTCAGTTATTCAGTTAACAACCTTGACTTTGGTACTTGGTTTATTTTCAACAAAACTGTATGATTTTGACCGACTGTCTTATTAACCAAGATAGACCGCTTTCCAAGTTGTCTTTACTACAAGAAATAAGGCCAGCTTTCCTCGGTAATTACTAGCAAATGAATCACACACCCAAACTGCCAACACTTTTAAATTAGAAGACGTCAAAGACCATCCCAGTTTTGTGTGCAATGCCGACAGTTATGAAGCGAAACCCTGAGAAAATAATCACGCTTCAAGAGGATGTGTTTGTCCTGCATACATGTCAATCTTTGGATCTTTCGTCTGCATTTCCAATATTTTAGTTGTCATTTATAAACATTTCTCAAATATTTCGGTATTATTAAAGGCACGGCGTCAACCGCTAGAATATTCAGTTAATGGTTCTGTGTTTATGAAGCGAAAAGAAGATTCAAGATACGAGCGTTGGTATAAACACTGATAAACTGATCTTAAGTTGCAGATTGTAACATTGACCGCAACAAAATAAAATTCGTCTGTCTGTAGTTCTGTAATTCATTGCAACTCAGTGGCAATCGCACTCGCAAATTTAGTAAGGACAAAATTAAATCAAGGTTCTAATAGTACGTACTTTGTCACACAGAATTCTTTACTCTCAAAGCACGAGTTTTGCCGAGACAAAAGTTTGTATAATGAGAAGTTCTAACTAACTTTCCTGAACTTTGCATTTATTAGTACAAACTGCGGTTTACTTTGTCGGTAGAATATACGCAGTGTAGCGTACTATTCTGTGAGTAAAATGAAAACCGCAAGGGAAAAAACGCTCTTCCATGTTGCAGTTTATTGAACTGTACGTGGCGCTACCAACTAGCGTAAATTTTGATGTTTGTGGATTAAGGGAAATAAACTCCATGGTTAATTTTTAATCTTGGATTAGGGTTAATCGGCTTTCAAACAACCGGGCCCTGCTGGTAAAGCAATTTATCAAGAGAAGATAAAAGGTACTTACCTTTTATCTTCTCTTGAATTTATTTAAAGCTCTGACACTGAACAATGGATTTCTGAGTTGTTGTTCCGTGATACACTGTTAAAATAGTCATTCTAGTTTTCTAATCTGTGCAGAGAAATCTTTGAGTGTAACTATTAAGACGAAACCTGTTTTGATTTTGGGAATAAAATCCTTAAGGAGGAACATTTCAAATCAAAGCTACTGAGCCGTACTTTCCTGTGGTGCTGTTTATTATGCTGTACAAGCTGGTTCTAACTTTATGGTTCTAAGTATACTGGATGATATTCTAAAATGTAATCATTCAAATGAAAGCTACTGAGCAGTACTTTCCTGTGGTGCTGTTTATTATGCTGTACAAGCTGGTTCTAACTTTATGGTTCTAAGTATACTGGATGATATTCTAAAATGTAATCATTCAAATGAAAGCTACTGAGCAGTACTTTTCTGTGGTGCTGTTTATTATGCTGTACAAGCTGGTTCTAACTTTATGGTTCTAAGTATACTGGATGATATTCTAAAATGTAATCATTCAAATGAAAGCTACTGAGTAGTACTTTCCTGTGGTGCTGTTTATTATACTGTACAAGCTGGTTCTAACTTTATGGTTCTAAGTATACTGGATGATATTCTAAAATGTAATCATTCAAATGAAAGCTACTGAGAAGTACTTTCCTGTGGTGCTGTTTATTATGCTGTACAAGCTGGTTCTAACTTTATGGTTCTAAGTATACTGGATGATATTCTAAAATGTAATCATTCAAAAGAAAGCTACTGAGTAGTACTTTCCTGTGGTGCTGTTTATTATCCTTTACAAGGTGGTTTTAATTTTTGAGTCTGTGGTTGAAATCCTAAAGTGTGATCATTCAGTTGAAAGCTACTGAGCAGTACTTTCTTCTGATGCTGTTTAGCATACTGTACAAGTTGGTTTGTGTGATCATTCAAATGACAGCCACTGAGCAGTACTTTCCTCAGTGGTGTATTGTTCATAAATTCTCTACAAGATGGATCTAGCGTTTCGAGTCCTTGGGTGAAATCTACAAAGCCCGTGCAAGCGCTCCCAACATTGTTGGCCAACTGAATACCCATGTAGCCGGCAGTTGCTGAACAGTGTTAGACTGATGTTGTTGGCCAAACATGTTGGGAGGTCGTTGAGGTGTTGGTGTAAATCAAAATCTCTTGAACGTTACATCGCTGTGGTGCTGCTATACTTCCTCTTAAATTAGTTGCTCCTATTCTTTTAAACTATGATGGTTTTGTCATTTATTGTCTAAATCTGATTCTGACACAATGAACATACACGGTTCATCTTTCATCCTCTTTCGCTTTTTACGTTGCTTGTTTGTCTTTTACGTTATACAACTCAAAGAACAATACCCTGAGTAAGGCCGTTCAAATACAAACTTCATATGAAGAATGATCCTTGCAGCTGTGAACGCAATTCATGCAATTGCGAAAAAAAGTCTGAAAAAAAAATTCAGGACTTCAACGGGGTTGAATTTTTTTTTCAGGCTTCTTTTCGCAATTGCATAAATTGCATTCACAACTGCGAGGATCATTCTTCGTTTGATTTCATTTCCGCAGCTCATATATGATTTATTTCTGAGCAGTTAATTTCCGTGGTTTTGGCTTATGCTGTTGATTGTATAAAAAAGTTCTAGCCTGGGAAAGTGTGTGGGTGGGTAGGTAGGTAGGTAGGTGGGTGGGTGGGTGGGCAGGTAGGTAGGTGAGTGGGTGGGTGGGTAGGTAGGTGGGTGGGAAGAATTAGTGAAAACGTAAAGCTTGTGGGATGTGGCTGGAGTGACAAGGATATACCTCACAAATTAATGTGAGGTATATCCTTGTCACTCCAGCCACATCCCACAAGCTTTACGTTTTCACTGCTTGTTTTATGGATATGTGGGTACTTGAGCCTGAGCATTAGCTATGCCATGCTGATGAGGCCTAACAAGGCCGAAACAGCTGTCCATGGTTGCTAATGCTTGGGCTCAATCTTTGCTTTGGTAGATTTAAGGGGTAATGCTCGCTACCATGTGGCCTTAGTGCCTTTAGAGTGGCTTCAGCTTACCAAATCACATTAATGGGTGGGAAGAATTGACTCACATAAACCGACGTTTGAACTAGTCCTAAGACACGGTTTTAACTTCTTTTTTTCAGTCTTATTTTCAGAATTTTGTAGACGCACAGTTTTGTTTTATGAGTGTCTTACCCAACAATAAACTCATACTGAAACTACTAATCATATTGCAGCATTTTATTGCATTTTGCATCTCATATGTTAAATCGTATTTTTATCTCTTGACAGTTAATAAAATCCGGTATTGTTTTGCAAATTGTTGGCAATAACGTAAAGGTTGTATGTAACAAGTGATGGCAAACAAAAAAGCTCGGCCTTATTTTGCAAAACAAACCGGTTAGAGCCTTCATGCATCGTTTTGTTTGTTTTTCATGCCTTTTATACATTGTTTTTACAGAGGAATCACTCAGTAAATATGCTCACCGTTGCAAACCTCCACGAAACAGAAAAAATTTCACCAGAGATCAACTGAGAGAGTTGGAGAAACTTTTCGACCAGACTCATTACCCCGACGCTTTAACTCGTGAAACGTTAGCTAAAAGGATGGGATTGTCGGAGGCCAGGGTTCAGGTAATCATTCCTGTATATAAAAGAAATATAAGGTAATAGGGCGGTTTTCAATTGAGTGTCGAAAGTGATTATTGTTTGCTTTGGTTGTTTTACTTCGCTCTGTGATTGGTTGACGAAACTCGCGGCACTTTCTCAACTAACGAGAAGCAAAACCAAAACTAATCGTGACGTGTATGCACAACGAACCAATCACGATTCGAGTGAGCGAATACATGCAACTGGCGCCAGGCGCGGAAAAATGCCGCATTTTCCCGCGCCTGGCGCCAGTTGCATGTATTCGCTTAGTCGAATCGTGATTGTTTCGTTGTGCTGTTTTCTCCTGTTGTGATTGGCCTGAGTAACTGCGTTGGTGTTGGTTTTACAACACTCAATTGAAAAATTGCTCAAGGAAGCAGTTTTACTGGTTAATTTTTACAACGCTATGTCACTATGCAAGTGTTAGGTCAGTTAAGAGCTGAAATTTCAAGCAGCCTGAAGTGCACATAAAAGTGCGAGACTGTTTCTTGTAGCTTGCAGAATGCTGACGATGACGTCATATATAGTGAGAATAACGCTGCAAAGTGAAAAAAAGGCCGCAAAGTGGCCACCTTAAATTCACCATCTTAGATTTCTTGATATTTTCAATCCTCGAGAAAAAGGCCAAATTGATGCCATTGTATGAAGTCGTCCACAAATCAAAACTGTTAGAGCCATTGTCGGACGTTATAATGAGCTGTACGAAAAAGTACTGTCTTTGAATGGTGAAAGTAACATCGTGAGGTGGGGCCGGCAGCTAGCTCAGTACTTCCACTATGCATTTTCTTCCACAACATCAAAAGTTAGGACCGCTTGTCGGACAGCATAATAAGCAGGGAACAGAAAATACTGCTTTATTTGAATGGCCAAGGTAACGTTGTGAGGTCGGACCATTCAGTAACTTTTGACCCTTAAAGAGTTTCTAAACTTTCGCAGTTTTACCTTAGTATTTTAATCAGGGCTAATTTACTCACGCCAGTGTTGCTAATTTATTCATAGATCTGGTTTCAAAACCGGCGCGCCAAGTGCCGCCGTCAAGACGGACCAACTCAGCGAGGTTTCGTTGTCCCATCAACACAAACCTACAAACCTCCAACTCACATGGCACAACTGCAACAAGACGCATTCCCGCCATTTCCCCATGGTTCCTTTCGCGCAGAGTGCATCGAACATTTATGCTTGTGCAGCCACACCAGTTTCTTAGGCAACGCCAGTCACGTTGGATACGGACGTCATTACCATCAGCAAACAAGCATTGAAGACTTGAGACGAAAAGCTCTGTATCACAGCTGGAGTGGGCAAAATTGAGCTTAAAGTAAAGTGAAGAATTGTCTTATGCGAAGAACGTAAATGCATTGAGTTTTCAGGCATCGTTTATATGGTTATTTGAGTTGTGGCTTAGTGGTATCCTTCCTGGAAAATGGTAATAGAATCATACCAAATAGGCTTGTTCAATGGAACAGGAAAGTACACGGTAGAGTGGCCTTAAAGGCGCCTCGATTACGTTCAGTAAAGCTTGTTGGATCATTACTGAAAACGATTATTTTAACCAGATTTACAGGAATAGAGCCGTAAGTGTCAGCTTCTTAGGCAAATATCTACTACTATGTGAGAGGTTAACGAAGATATCTGTTACTATTTCGTATGTACAATTAACAAACCATGGGCTAGCCAACTTAAGCCTGATCCACTGGCTCTCAGACAGAGGAGAGCAGCAAAACCTGTAATGCGAATGAAATTTTTGGGAGTGAAGATAAGGGGGGGGGGGGGGGGGGAGGGGGAAGGGGGTTCTGACCCAGAGATCGCTTCTGCAAAGATCAAGTAAGTTAACCTATTACAGAAGGAGGAAAGGGGTCTTGTTAAATTTCAGTAGGTATTTCCAGAAATATGTTTGAACTAGGTAATGGGCTCCTGTTTCAACATGTATTCTTAAAATTTTACAACTTCAACCCTAGACATCAATCAAGTGGGGACTATATAACCTTTATCAAGGAAGGCAGTCTGCCCTTCTTTTTGCCAACGAAAAGGGCCATTATATGGCCCCCTAGTTATGATGCAGAGTTGTGGATCCACCAGTGTGTATAAAACAAAAACTGTGCGGCAAAAGCTATGCTGATTGGTTAACCAACCACAGATTTTTATACGGTTGTTAAGAACAGCATACTTTGTAAAATGAAAATATATATGAACAAAATTAAAAGGTTGGCCCAGTTGTTCAATTAGAAAGATTATACTACTCTGAGGACCTATAAAAATAAAGTAGTACCGTGAATGTTATTGCAATTAAATTTAACTAGTTGAGAAAGAATCTTTCAAACGATGTGTGCCCTTTAGTCTTGGTTTGGTTCTTTCTTTACATTTTAGTGTTAAAAATCCAAGAAGCAAGATGAAAACTGGACTAGCATCATTATCGGCTTTTGAACAACTGGGATCAGAATTCCAGGACATTTTTTCCCAGATAATTTCAGTTTGAGACCACCTTTCTTTCTCCTGCAACCATCTCTCCAACTATAACAGAGCCACACAATTAACACATAAAGTACCTTCAGATTTGAGAATGAGTACGATACTGAGTGTGAGTAATTACATTTCAAACCCAGCTCTCATGCTTTTGATAACAATATTGTTCCTACAGTCTTTTTACTGCTGCCTGGTGAGCTAAAAGAAGAATTGAGATTTCTGGCGATGGAACTGAGTGGTCTGAAATTTGAAATCCATACTCATATTCAATTTCATACTTGTACTCACATCTGAGTGATGGTGAAATAACACAACTTCATATCAAACTACTGCTTGCCTTCATCACTCAGTCCTACAAAGTGCCGAAAAGCCACATGATGAGGTCCTTTCTGCCTACAGAAGAACATTTCTATGGGCTTTGCCTTGGGTGTACTTTCAACGGTACATGTACCCTGGGTTTCAGCCCTATGCAATGTCAAGTGTGCTTTTGTTTGAAACTCCTTATTGCACTGACAGATGTAACGTTTTAAACCTTGGTGAACTGTTCCCCAGTGTCTTTTCAAATGGTCCCATTGACAAAAGGTTTTGTCACACTGTTGACATTTGAATGGCCTCTGAACAGTACTGGTATTTTTGCTGCTCTGAGTGTGCCTGGAGGGGTCACACTCTTGTGTATGACCTCTTAGGTGTCTCTTTAGCTGTGAATGCCATTTGAAAACTTTCCTACAAATGCTGCAGCTTAACCAGTTAAGCCTTTTTGGCTTTTTCTGTGGGAAATTCCCTGTTATTTTTGTAGCCATTGTAAGACCTTAATTAAGTAACAGATTAGGTTCCCTGGAATCAGAAAAAGATAACATACTGTAAGATAACCACATCCTCAGAATCTTCCTTACAAGGGAAACTTAATTGTTAACAGTGGTCGGTTCCTGAAAGGTGTAATAACTCAATTCCGGGGAAAAATCTACTTTATTCCAGGAATACCTTTTTGATTAAGGCAGATTTATCCCTGGAATAGAGTTATTACACCAGTTTCAGGAACTGGCCCTGGCAGTTAACTGCACAGTACTCCCCTAATCAAGCCATCCCGGAGGGCAATGCACATGTTATTGTCTTCCCCATGGGGTCAACAGGATTACAAAATCAGGCAAGCAAACTTGAAGAATAATTATTTCCCTGGGGACTCGGGTAATCTTGCAAAATAAAATTCCCTGGGTGAGGTGTCTCTCAGCAGAAAATCCCCCTGACATCCTTCACAAAATAATTGTGAATACCACTTATGATGGTAAAACAAGGTGGGAATTTTCCCCTACCCTCAGGCAAAGAATCCTACATCCATCTCCTTGTATTCCCCCACAAATCTCCCTGGTTGGCCTGAGGGTCAACCCCACAGGGTAGCCAATGACATGTACATAAAACAGTTGAAATATATTGTTTTAGTCTTGGAACCAGCATAAATGCTGAGTTCTTTGTGACATGTGCATAAAACAGTTGAAATATATTGTTTTAGTCTGAGAACCAGAATAAATGCCGAGATCTTTGTGGCATGATTTTGGTATTTTGAATGTTGGCCAGGAATATGATTTAATAGATCATTGAAACTGAGAACCAATCTTGAACTGAAGTATCAGGTGCAAATTCAATTAGCTCCCATGCTTGCAGCTAGCAATCTAAGCCCTAGCTCATGAGTGCTTACTGTGCAGGGGAGGGGAGGTCATGATCAGGATTTCAAAAGTAATGGAAACCTGAAGAAACAGGAAAACAATGCAACAAAAAGAAGTAAGAATAAATTATGCCTGGAAATACAGCAGGAGCAAAAGGTAGGAAAAGTTGAAAGCTCAAAACAATACCTCCTCTGATTCCTCACCCCCCTCCCCCTCCACCCCCTTCCCTCCCCACCCCACTTTCATGTATCTTGAACTCTGCTTTACACATGCTGTTTCACGTAACTATAACAAGAAGGGACCAGCTAGTGGATCACAAAAAAAAGATCCATTACCTAGAACACTGGTCTAGAAATTAGATTTTCTTATCTTCAGTAATGTGGTTACAAGAAGTGTACATCCAGTAGAGTGGAATCGGTTAATTTATCCCCAAAACAGTTTATGATGAACCGAACCTTTTATAGTAACAATTTCCACTTGCTCCGTGTCCCCTAGCCAAAAGTCCTTCCAACTTGCCACACTTCTTCCAAACTGCGAAAATACGTGTTAATTAATTTAGTAGGTGTGAAAAAAACAACAGCACTTCATGCATGAGATGCGATCAAACAGTTTGATCGCTTA
>JAEMWC010000169.1:77500-80000 GCA_016490735.1 Pachyseris speciosa | reverse complement strand
TCAGAGAAGGGAAAATAACGCAGCCAGCAAGCACTGGACTGGGACGTTTAACGGACATGGACTGAACTTCCAACAACATTCATCTTTAGCAGGTAATTATCCAATATTTTCTTGTCTTTTTCACGAGCTGAGCTCAACATGTGAGCCACTAAATTTGTTCATCGGTTAGCGTTGATATTTGTGACTATTCACTCCGTTAAGAAGTTGTCTCGACTCAAGTTCTTTTGCTACTAAAATTTTATTGAATGCAGCGAGATCTTCGCTGTGGAAGGTGGAACTCCAATACTTTCAGTCTTTGTAAATTAAGCTTTAACTAGAATGGGTATTACCTTAAACTCGATCATAATATTAGCCCAGGACTAGAATTATTCGCTCATTTCAATTGGGCAGGATAATTCTGAGTTCATACCTGAGAGTAAATAAGAGTACAAGAACTCTTATAAATTGGGGCATGGCCATTTCCACGCCAGTTGTCAATCAGCCGCAAAGTCTACAACCTCTATCGATAAAAGTTTGCTTTCGACATCAGTTCCTAGTTAAGGATCACATAGAAAAATTAATATTTTAACTTGTCACCAGTGATTGGCATTGTTTCATGCAGCCATATTTTGGCATCAATTGGTAAATGGTGGTCGTATCGATCGAAAGTATACCTGCTTAAAAAGGCAGGTAACTACTTTCAGCCACCTTAAAGACCACTCAAGAAGAATTGTCCTTATCGCCACATGGGTAATTAGCCAGAGACCAGTTACTGAAAGGTGTAATAACTATATTCCAGGGATAAATCTGCCTTATTGCAAAAGGTATTCCTGGAAAAAGGCAGATTTATCCCTGGTATATAGTTATTACACCTTTCACCGGCCCCAGGCCTTCCGGTTGCGTTAGCACGTTTTGGTCCTCATTTCGTTAGGAGTCAAACTGTTAATTTTATCAGGAAACTGATCTGTCAATCAGTTTCAGATCTTACCTTGAATAGCAAGGATATGTTTTTATGTTGGAAAAGATCATCTTTCTATGGCAACCTCGAACCCAGGCTCTCTCTCTTTTCCTCCCTTGTCGTCAAGAGAGAGAGACCCTGGTTGGACCTGATCACGTGACCAGTAAAAGCAGTAATACCGCAGGGAGGGTGGGTCATTAAAGTCGTTTTGTAACAGTAACAGTTTCTTGAGTTTGCCACCCCTCGCTGCCATTAACCTTTTTTAACACCCAGAGTTTGGATGGTCACGTTAGCAGGTCCAACCAGGGTCTCTCTCTCGATGACAAGGGAGGAAAAGAGAGAGCCTGGGTTTGAGGTTGTTTCTATGGTTATAAGGAAATATTGTACCCCATAATGATGTAAGTTGTGATCTTGATCTGACCTCCCACACATTTCAGGTCTGGGTGTAGGCTAGGCAATAGGCTTACCACCTCTCCCCAGAAAAGCTTTAGTCACCCCAAACCCCAGTCCAAATATGTTCTCCCGTCTATGCTCTGGTATGGATTAAAACGGAGTAAACTTTTGGGTGGAATATTAACCAAACGCGCTTTCAATTAATTATTTTAATGCATCAGAGTGGAGTTCAATTGGAAGCAAAATATATAAATCATTTTGAATGGAAAGGCACGTTTCGTAATCGCTTCCTCAAGAGTAAAAAAAGCTGTAAAGACCGAGAGGCTGACAGTAAGCCTTGGCTCTGGTTACCCAGAACAGTTTTACGTATGCTGAAATATAAGGGGAAGGGGGGGGGGGGGGGGGGGGTGGGTGGGGGTCTTTGACCACCCCCTTTAACATTGCCTCAAAAGACGGTAGAGGGAACAAGTGAGGCCATTATATGGGTGTTGCGTGTGCGTGTTAGCGTTTGATCTTACCCCTCAATTTTGTAAAGGTGGATTAATGTATACTATACAGATCCATGTGTGTTGGTTGCGATCCTAGGCGAGAACTTTATTCTCAATGTAAAGTCTGTGTATTATGTCACTCATACATACTTTAAATTTTAGGTTCTATACGATGCATTCTGTAAAGGGTTGAAGTTGGAGAACTTCCATACAAAGAGCAAGGAAACACGTCACCTGCAAAAGGCGAGTCTTGTAATGCTTTTTAAAAGTTGGCAAAACTGTTTGAAAGTAGTTTGTGACACCAGTCAAACCAGCCAGCACCGAAACCTTTACGTACGAAACAGTTGACCAGCTTCTATTTCTTCATCAAACAACCACGTTATGAGAATAACGAAAACGATCACTTAGCTTGACAGTCACCGATTTTCTCCCAACTATTAATATTTAACAATTATTCACCGAGTGGAGGTGAATAGTGGTGGAGGCGAAGCGGCGAGGTAAATATCCACCACTTTCACCGACACTGAGTTGAATAATTGTTTTAGTGTATACCACACAAGCTGAATTAGCGGACCAAAACATTACTGTATGTGTGACAATATACCGACAAGCGGTCGGAAAATCTCGCGCGCCGGCTCCTCGGAGGTGAATAGTACTTGCTAATCACCTCCGAGTTAACCAA
>JAEMWC010000169.1:47500-72500 GCA_016490735.1 Pachyseris speciosa | reverse complement strand
TCGAGCATATGAACATTTGCGGTCATTTGTGAACCTTGCCTCTTTCAAAAATAACTGCTCTTTTAAAATCAACTTTTGTTGCTAACACAAAGATTGCTGACGTGGCTTGCAGAGTTTTCACTGGAAATATCGGTTGAATATGTTTTTATATATGTCTTGGAAAATGTGAACGGGAAAAACTAAACTCTTCCAAGTCACTGATCCAAACCGTGCATTGTATCATCAAAACACAGTTCAAGTTTAATGGAGTAGAAATACAGGAATTATATTTCAAGCTATCGTAAGATTTTGTTTCCATTAGAAACGGGTTCGCATTCTGGGAACAAGACTTCTTCTACTAATTTCACCCCGTTCAATTCAGTAGAGCTGAGCATGCGCAAACAGAAAATTAGCAGCGGAGAGGTACTTTCGCTGTCTAAGCTGTGTCGGGACTTTTTCAAATGTGAGAGATTGACCAGTTGCTTATTTTTCGCCTTTTTTTTTTAATCTCTATCCAGACCAGGAAGGGAATGGGGGGCATCAGTTTTGTTTCCGTGGACTTTGAATGTTTATATTAAACATGTTAAGCTTTGATGTGACCAAAAGTGACTTTTTCCGTTTTCGAAAATTTATCTGGGAATAATTTGGTGGTTTAGTCGCCGCTGCAGTTGTTGTTACTATGGGAACCAAATTTCGACAAGCAGATTTTTCAGAAATTGGCATATTTCATCTTTTAATGAAGAATTATGAGAATTTAGTTTATGATAGCTTTTACCATCAAAGCCTGGATTCAGAGACTCAATTAAGTTTACCTGTTTGCTAGGCCTGTACACGGTCGTCCGTGGATGTCGATCGCAGCTGCGTCAAGTAAATATTGCATATTGGCAAATTAAAAATTAGGACATATCGCAAAATGTCAAAAATTTAACTCAATAGTGAAAGAGCGTATTAACAACAACACAATCCAGCGCATCAGAAAAACCAATTTATTACCCTAACAGTTTATAGTATTGCCGTGAATTTTGCGGTAAAATGTTTACTTTTACGTTACATATGAACAGCAGTCAGGAGGTGGTAGGATTACGAGATACATGCGTTTCTCCTATTAAACTCTGCAAATCATTTTCATGAGCTGATTACGACATGAAACATGAAACTGGAACGGAAAGAGCTCACATAATCTTTGGTTACTTAGCAACTTGAGGATAATAATGTTTTTGGATTTCACAATGAGTGTTCAGCATTGTTGCGCGCGGGAGGTTCGAAATATGAGAAGTAGATCAGAACTGAATTTACAAGCTGCAGTGATGTTTTTGTCTGTAAACGTTCGACTGTACATGTCAGACAATTTGCCAAAGCACACGCAATTTTTCGTGCTCGAACGAATATTACGCAGTTCTTGTACCAACGTTTTCACTAGTTAAGCTCCCAAAGTTTTCAGTGTTTGTTTTATCCATTGGTCCGTTAAATTTAAAGCAGTACTTTTTAACAAAGCAAAAGCGTGTTAACATACATTCTTCTATAGATTTGCGGTCTAAAAGCAAACGATTTTGAACATTTTGTCTCATGTATTTCCAAATCATTTCTTATGAGTTTTGTAACTTGCAGAAGTAATTGTTTTGTTTGTCCCGGAATGAATACCTGGAACGATTGAATTGAGATTGCGCTGTGATACTACTACGTATGTTGAACTGCTTTGTAAACGCCTAAAGCTTATGCTGTGACATGGAGGCTGTCTTATTACTTTTTATAGCGGAACTCTTTACTCCTTGTCTTAGTGATAAGAAAATAGTCGAGCTTGTAGCTAGATTAAACAACATAGTGCGTTATTACCTGAAAGCAATATACTAATTTGACGATGTTTCTTTATTTTTCAGAACACCTCGTTGAAGATGACGCGTCTTGACAACACAAACATGGGATTTACTTACGTTTTGAGCTTCTTTCACTCAAGGTAGTAATGCATTGGGCATCTTCCAAAATCCAATTAAGATTGAATTTTCTTTCGGTGAATTGTTTTGTAAACACGAAGGCGCTCTGTATCAAAGGACTTAAGTAGCATTTAGTGTTTCACGTGAAAAGTTTCGGTACAAAGTTTTGGCCATTGAATTTGGCGGTAAACCAGGATGCTTAAAAATTTTCTAAAAGCGGGAAGCGGTAACTATCTCAGTCAACAGAGGCTAACGATTTTGTACAGCTTTCAAAAATTGGACTGCTTATATCTAAAACTGATTGGGTTTCTTTTGGTTTTGACAAGAAATACTCCTTTGGAAACGAAAGATCGATTGCGTTTCAATGAATCAAACGTTTACTTGTCTTTTCGTGTGACTAAAATATTTCCATGAAAATTTTTAGAGAAAACCATCTGAAAAGGAAATGTAGAACTAAATTGTCACTGATTTAGATAGTGTTGTCGTTAACAATACATATAGGAGAATAGAAATATTCTTGTTTGCATTGCGTCTTGCTCAATTTGTACATCCAGAGTTTGCACTAGTCATTTTGAAATTAATGTTTTCGTTTAACTCGGTAAAATCAAAAAACATGTCTTGGAATAGAAATTTTCGTTTATCACGATTTGAGCAACTGAAATCAACTTATTTTGGAATAGAACCATTTTCATCAAACTTTAAAATGCGATGATTTCCCAATTTATAGTGGCCAAAGCAATGTTAACAAACTCTGTTGCACAACTTATTCAAATAATCAGGTTAATTTTTTTGTCAGTAATTTATTGTTATGGTAAGTTCCGTTCAACGCGGTCTAATTTTCCCGCCAAAAGACTTAGAAAAATACGGGCGCCCAAAATACGCATGCGCCGTTTTTTTTAAATTTTCAGACCTAATTTTATTTTGTAGTCAGCAAGTTAGTTATTGAATATCGTTAATATTTGCAACAATAAAAGTCACACTCAAACAAGTTGTTGTTTCAATTTCTTTGTGTTCTTTATTTTCTTTACAATACTTTTAAATAAGTTAATTAATTAAGATGAAATCATTTAACTAATTGAAAGGCGTTAAAATATTTTTCTTCGTGTATATACTAAGTCTTTTGGCGGGAAAATTTGGTAAAATTTGCACAGCGTTTCCCCTGGCAACAATTTGGGCAAATAAATTAACGGGGTAACCTTAAACTTTTTTTTTGACAAAAAAAGTTTCAAAGATTGTCCCAACAAATTTTAACCGCCAAAAGAGCATAAACCATCTTGTAAAGAAACGTTCCTGCCAGTTTGGAAAATTGCAAGATGGTTTATACTTTGAGAAAATAAGTCGCCTTTGCAAGTCAAAATTAAGTTTGTAAAATTTGCCAGAAAAAAAATGAAACACGCCAAATCGGATTTGAATCAAGACGTTGCAAGCTTGATTTTGCCAAACGAAGGCGACTGATATAATTAAAAGCGACATGGCAATGAAAGGCAACTTTGGTACAGTAAACGGATCAAACTTGTTTTGATTGTCATAAATTGTTGATTGTTCAGGATAGAAAGTTTTGGAACACTTGTCAAATCACTGAGAAACTACTGAATAATAATAGCTTTAGTTTTGTCTTCAAACTGTTGCAGCATTCTCTTACATGCCATGTCGCTTTTCAAAGCCTTGTTCAACCAGCAAAGCGTAGCCATCACGAACCAACTTTGCGCATACAGCGTTACACAGGACAAGACGAGAAAGCAGTGAAAGCATTAAAAAAAAAAAAGCAAATTGTTTCTTTCGACTAAACAAAGAAAAGCTTTTCTGGTGTGGAAAAATCAAATCAATTTCCCCTACACGATAGTTAATTCAATTTCATGTTCTTCTCTCCGTTTTCGTTTTTCATTATACGCTCTTTGATGAAACATAAAGACGGTTTCACTTGGTAATCGCTTGTTCCATTTATTCTACTTCTAGATAATTTCTTTTCAAAATCTCAGTAAGATTTCTCCTTTGTCACTTAGATTCTGAATATTTGATTTTTTTTCTGTTTCATGGCATCACTTTCAGCTCTACCTTGACGTAATATGTGACGATTTTTCCTTCAAAATATCAAGACAAATGTTTTGTTGAATTCTTGCTAAATTCCTTTTGTTTTCGAGCCAATTTTGTTATATTCCGGCACTGTTGTTTTCTGTCTATTTATTCATTTATTTGATTTGCTGTCATTTGAATTTTGATTTCTTTTTCTACTATCAAAACAGTTTCTTTTTTGGACCACTTTTGTTGAAAATTAGATAAGTGCTTTCACTCGCTTGTCGCTTCCCTTGTCCCATATAACACAGACTAGTTAAACAAGGTTTTTAATTACTATTAAACTACTAATACTAATGTCTGGTTGACAATGCAAATGACCTAAAACTCGCGCCACGATTTTCGATTTTTTCTGATTACTTCCTCGATTACCTAAATAACTAGATAACAAGCTTCAATTCTCTTTTGAACGAGTTCGTTACACTCAACCAAACTTCTAATCGTTTAAAGCTTTTTCCAAATTTGCATTTTGAATTCCAAGATAGAAGATAACGTTTTTCCAAAAGTAATGACAACATCATATAAACTCTATTCTTAGTCTTTTTGCGACGAACAAAATTACGGCCGTTCCATGGTAAGAAATCAAGCTGACAATTTTGATAATTATAGCATTCAGAAAGAAATTTTTGACGATCTTTTTTGGAAAAGATTAGCCGAACAAAATTTTCCATGAATGATGAAAAACCAAGTACTCAACTGGATGAATCGAAACCAAACTTTAAGAAAATTACTTCGGTTCTTAATTATTCAACGATCGGTTTGAATGGAATAAACAATTGACATCGACTAAGATTTGACCCAGTCAATTGGTTTCATTTATGTTTTTATTACACCCATTTTGAAATCACTGGTGATCCTTGCAATCTGATTGGCTCTCATCAGTGCAATTTATTCCCAAATTGCATCATTTTTTACTCTAAATCGTATCCTTTTTTGTAACTCATCAAAATGAAAAAGAAATAATACTACCCTATCAAATTTCATGAATAAACAAATATTAATATTGACAAACTGTGTGATTTCAAAATGGGTGTCATAAAGTGGTAATTGAACTTCGCGTCATGCAATTTTGGTCTGGAATAATACTTGTGATTCCAAATCGAAGTCGCGTTGCGCGCTCGTTCAATTTTGAAATCACGCGTATGATTTCAGACCAAATTGCACTCCACTCAGTTCAATTACCATTACGAAGCAATGTCTGAACTGAATATCACGAAACTCTTAGCGGTTCAGCTTGAACAGCTCTTTTCAGCTGGTTGGAGGATAGATATTTAAAAATTCTTTCCAGAATATTATTGGTTGAAATAAACACCAATGAAGGAAAAGTGCTTGATTACATCTGATTGGCAGACAATTTTGGTTCTGATTCACGTTTTATATCAATTTGCGGATCTCGACTTACTAAAATGATCAAACCAAATGCCTGTTTTCTAGGAATAAACGATTAAAATGCCCCATAAGCGAGATCCAAATGGCGTTAATCGGTTTTTCCACGACATGCATCACCAAACTTTTTCTACCGAGTTTTCCCAAAGGAGGAGGTTTAGTAAAAAAACAGAGTGTTTTTTGTTGCCCTGAACTTTATGCTGCGCTAAAAGACTCGCGTTTAAAGCGTTAATTTTTGTCAGCATTATTACAACCAGACACTAGTTCACACTACTTGTTACAATATGTCAAGAGAACATAAGGCATTAAAAGAACTTTCCATGGTTCCTTTTTCCCAGATGTTATATTATTTGAGAAATAATTTGGCTAAATTATTTCAATTGGTGTGATTGATGTTCTTCGTTAGTTACTCGTATCGATGACAAATGTTGAAATACGTGTTTGTGTATACCAAGCCTGAAGCATGAAATAACTTGTCTTAAATAACAGAAATGTTGAAATAAGTGTTTGTGTATACTAAGCCTGAAGCATGAAATAAGTTGTCTTAAATAACACCATTCCTTTTAAGGGTAAGTGTTTGGAGCCTTATGTTCCCTTGACAACTGTAACACGAATTACATGATAAGGTGGAACTGCTAGGAACCAGGACTAATGAGTTTAGTTCAAAGCCCGTTTGACTGGCACGGCCAAACAATTCACAAAAAAATTCCCAAAAAATTGCCAATTGTGCTCGGCTAGAAAGATTTGAGACTTTAATATGAGAAGTGATTATTAGTAACGGTAATAGGACTGAGTGGAGTCCAATTCGGTCTGGTAATCATACGAGTGATAACAAAATCGGACGACCGCGCAGCGGGAGTCCGATTTGTTTATCACGAGTATGATTACAGACCGAATTGGACGACACGAAGTCTTATTTTCCATTTATCATAAAAATGACAATTTCCGAGAAAAGAAGAAGAGCCAAGTTATAAAAGGGAAGGAAATTTTGCATTAAAGACTAACAAAGGAAGCGTAAATTGTTTAATGTCGCTCCGAAATTGACTACAATCAAAATGTATTGTGATTGGTTGATTTAAAATACTACTTTGAATATCATTGGCTTATTGAACTGTCTGACAACAAACTTTTCGATAACAACTTGGAAAGTGATTTAGTGGAAAATAGGCCGGAGTTGTTTAAGCCAATCACAACCGAGGAATTAAAGTTGTAATTTTTATGATTACAAGTGTCATTATTGAAGCTCTCATTCTATCTGATCCTTAACTGCACATTTAGAAAGTTGAAAATACAAAAAAATTTTATTTCGAAAGTTGTTTGTTCACACTTTTTTGGGTGTGGGGAAGAAGATTTTGCCTACCATCCCTCCCTCATCTGATCATCAGTTACAATGAAATTTGAAGTTCCCGAGTATGGACCGGGTTAGAGTTGCAAAAATTGGCTATAAGATCACCTTTCAGACAAAAATGTGTCATTTGAAAGTAGTAGTGAAATAGAATTGAAATTAATTGATTTGTTCTCAATGTCATATTCTTTCCAACTGTGAATTTTTATAGCAATGATACACAAATGGCCAAAGTTTAAAGCTAGTTATTTACGGTTTTCTTCGGTACAGTTTCATTAGATGATGTTTGTCCATAATTTTTCAAGTAAATTTACGCCTTAATCAATCTTCTCTGGAAGACCTTTGTCCTCGAGTGCCAATCCGAATCGAAGCTTTTTTCACGAGGCTGGTGTCCCTCAGGACTCGGATAACAGTCTGTTTTTGTGCCTAATGATGTCGCAAAAATATTTTAGATCAATTTTTCCCTTTTACAGTGAAGTTCATATTTGCGTTTTCGAAACCCAGGTACTTGGCAGTTCCACCTTAAGCTAACCTTCATATAAACAACACAACCTTTGAGCGTTCGCTGAAAAATAAAATGGGAAAATTCACCCAACCTAGAAGGGTCGCTCAAAGGTAACATTTTAAATACCTTTTTCGATATGATGATGGCCGGTAGAGTTAATCAACAATGAAAAATCTCATCTAAATTTCCTTTATTTTCACCCCCCCCCCCCCCCACCCGAAAAAAAAAAAAAGTGAAATCGGTCAGTCAACTTTTAGAGTGTAAGTATATCAGTGAAACTACTCGATTCTAAGACTTAATTGCCCAGACGTAATTTTTAGTAAACTCAGTAATCGTATACCTATTCTATATCCAGCCATCATCTATCAAATTAAGGTATTTTGCTAAGTTGAAGTGAATACTCTTATCTTAGTTCGTCTTCTGAAGTCCAGTGTTCAGTGTTTCATCCAATGCATGTTTCCATGCTCTTCTTGTGAATTGATCCCCCTTAAAGATGAAGATTATATCTGTCAAGAAAGAAGTAAGGAATCGGTGAGTTCTTCTTGCGAAAATACGACACAGCCAATAATATTATACCCAACAAATAAACACGTTGATTTTAATCAGTTGAGTCGAGCCGGAGCAATGGCGCGCAAACCAATCATAATTATTTCCGTACAACGACTTGTGAATTTTACAACTTCTAAACTTTTTGGAAGCTTTTAAAGTACTCCAGCATATTTTTGTGCTATGCATGTGTTCAAGGTTTTATTAGGTTGCCAGCAAAAGTAAAGTATGAAAGGTCTAATGACGACGAAAGCAATCAAAGTAGCAGAAGCACTCGCAGACATGGTGCTTGCAAAGCACGTGTTTTGTCGAACAAACAGAATTTACAATCGCTTCAACATTTCAAGAGCAAAAATCCAACCCCAGGACATATTCTTGTTCTCTTTCCTGGTCCTTATGTTAAATTGTCTTCGAGTCGTTTTATGGTTCGCGAATTATTTTATTGTATAATACGAAGAACGCTTTGAATTTAAATTTCTCAACGAGTCCACGTTTCAAACTGTTGACTTGAAGAGCGAAACATGAATGTCAAAGACCTACAAACACTCACCATTAATTTGAAGAGAATTCGAAGCCCATTCTTGACGGTTGTCCAATGCTGGAGACCAAAAACGTCTGAGGCATTCCATTTTAATTTTCAAGGCCGGAGTTCGTCTTCACACATCTTCTGTCGTTGGGCAGGTCTTTGATTTGATGCACGGTCTTAGAAATACATCAAATATGCACTAGATGCTGGACCAATTAGAAACAGCTAAATACGGCGCTCGCTTTGAGAAGAATTTTTTCTGGCATGTCTTTATTAATATGCTGATCAATATGCTAACTATTTAGTTATCCCCGGTCTTCGTGGTTCTGTAAAGAGTTTGCGAAAATTGAACTTAAAATCTTCGACTTTACAGAACAGTGTCGTACAGAAATTGACTAAAAGAGAGTTTAGCTAGCGATAATAAAACCGTATGTGCGAAACCGGTGCAACCTCAGGGGTTGCAGAACGATATATGGGGGCTACAAGGCTCTCTAGGACTAAGGAGAATGAAGACATTCAGGGAGTAGTGACCAAGTGGCACAAAAACTTCTATAGTGGGGCCACAATTGGTAATATGTGTGCCTTCTGCCAGACCTAATAAGGTTAAACGTTTTTCGGTTAAATTTCTTCAAGAGGTTTTCTGCTGGACTCTGTTTAAAACTAGAGATTCCCCGAGCTTTAAATTTAAGTTCTTATTGAGGCAGTTATGCATTATTGGACAGTTTTTAACATTTTGTCTTCACCCATATCTCCCCTACCGGCCCCAAAATCCCTGATAATGATAAATAATTTTTGTAACTACTCAGCTCGTTTATTTTTTACTATTCTGAGTAGTTTTAAGTTTATCTCCTTTTTGCTGTATTATATTCTATATATCTAGCAAAATAAAATGGTTGTTGTTGTTGTTGTTATAGAAACACAACCCACATTCACACAAAGCCAAGTTTCCACCCCCTCCCTCTGAGGGTGCTTCTCTGGCTACCTCAACTTCCGCTACCAGTCCAGTATTGCAAGCCTTCTTAGCCAAAGGGATAAAACCTCTTTTCCAGGCCTTTGTTTTGGACTGTCAACAATATAAATGTACTGTACTGAAAATAGGGAGGCAAGTTTGGCGCCAAGCTACCACCACCGCTGGCCCTGAAAGACCAGATTGAAAGAGGACAAAATGGCCACTTTCGAGGCATTTCTTTACAGTGTACATAAATACCGTAAAAGCTCTATTAAGCCCCCCTCTCCAATAACCCTCCCGTTTGGGAGTCGGTTTTTGTAATAAGCCCCCCCCCTTCTCTAATAACCCCCCCCTTTGGGACACGAGATTTTGTAATTATTCCCTCCTCTTCCCTCTTACGAAATACACTTTATGCAGCCCCGTTGGTTTGTTTTTAAACAAACATACAATAAACACACAATACTGTTTCCTGCTCGGTATTAAATACTCAAGTTTCACTGCAGTTGATTGAGATTTGTACAGAAACTATTTAACACGAAAACGGCGTGTTCAAAGATTTGAAATAAGCCCCCGTCTCTATTAAGCCTCCCTCTCCAATAAGCCCCCCGTTAATAGGGTCTCAAATTAAATAAGCCCCTCAAAATGTTTCTGAAAAAAGTCAGTAACATTTTTTGTCTCGGACACTAACAGGTTGCTCGAGCGGGCAAACAGGGAAATATTTGTGTCCGCAAGAATGTGTCCTCGTTTGCAAGGGCCTTAAAATTTGATGTTTGCTTGTCCCAGGTTTTCAACTGACTAGCTGTCGAAAGTAATTCTCGTTTGCTCTGTTTTTTCTTTACTTCGCTCTGCCATTGGTTTGAAAAACTCAAGCCACTTTCTCAGCCAAAGAAAAACCAAACCAAACCCAGTCTTCACTCCCTCCCACGGATTTTCCCGCGCTTGGCGTCGGCTGCATGTACCTGCTTTCAATTCTGATTGGTTCGTTGTGCTGTTTGCTTCATTGTGATTGGCCAGAGTAATCTCTTTGATTTTGTTCTTACGATACTCAATTGACATCCACTCGCACAAAAAATAAAGTAAACTCAGCAAAAAAAATCCTAAGTCAATGTTCTTGTTCTTTTTTATTAGCTCGGCTGGAAAGTATTTTTATATATATAACTTACAAACTGAACATGTCTTATCACCCTGCTATTCTACTTGTTTTTCATAGTGACTTCTTAGTTACACTTGAGGAGAGAAAATCTGTTTGATCGCTGCAACAAAATTAATCAATGGATTAACACTGAAGCAAATGCTTCTCCTACAGTATGAACTAATGGTAGTCTTTACACTAAGCTGCAAAGTAAGACCTAAGAGCTGCTAAGTTTTAAGTAAAATCTCAAGTTACTTTACTTTGCATCTCACTAAGGTCGGAAAATTGAAACGATTCAAGAAAGTTTCAAATGACTTGAAAACCATCCTTTTCAGCCAACTTGCGGTTTCTTGATTTTTGAGGTGGGCGAAGCCTGTACGTCAATGTAAATTAACTGCCTGGGAAAATCACTTGCGTCTGAAGCGTTACCTCAGAAAAAATTACTTGCAGTATCAAAACATTTCTTGACTTAAAATATTCCTAAATTTACTTTTTCTCTGGTGTTAAGACTACCAATGTTGCTTAAATATTTAAGTGGCATCTCATATTAAACTGTGCATTACATTCTTCTACAAATATATTCTCTGCAAGTCGTGATTTCGGAGTCACATCTTGGTTACAATAACTTAACGAATATAGAACTCTAACTTAAACGTATCTTTCAAAAACTTGGTTTTCAAAGATTTTATACACTAATTTTAAAACTTTAAAACTTACAACCCTAACAATATATTCCACTCTAAGATCTATGTCATCTGTTTGCCACTCATCGGGCCACACACATCTACAAAAACAAAAATTTCTTCCACTTTCCTGACAACAAACAATTTTCATTAGCTATAGAAGACGAATAGCCTGCGATAAAGCCAGAGAGATCAATCCTTTCGTGAACATATTTGTGAAACGATAATTCGTTTACCAACAAAGAAACTCTTCTTCAAACCAAGTAGTTAACCAGATATAAAACCTTCACTTTTCACTGGCTTCTCGGCAGATTGTAGAATTTGCAGATTTTCCCGTGCTTTTCTGACTTTTCCTTACAAGAATGTTCTTTTACCTTGTTCGTCATTTTTTTCTCCGTAGTTTTCTTCTCTCTGTGATTGGTTGGCAAAACTAGGGCCGCTTTCTCAACCAATGAGAAGCGAAACCAAACCCAATCGCGACCTGAACGCGCGTATTTTCCCGCGCTTTGCGTCGGTTACAAGTAATCGCTTCGTATTCTGATTGGCTCATTGCACTGTTTGCGTCTGTCGTGATTAGCCAGAGTAATTGCTTTGGTTTTGGTTTTACGACACTCAACTGAAAGTTGCTCTTAATTATTGCCATTTACGATTACCTAACTACAATATTCGTCCATATTTTTGGTATTTTTTAGCAAATAAATTATTCATTCTCGTTCACGTTTGAACCAAACAACCCATCATAATTCGTAAATCACTACATTGTCCCAGTTTAAGATCTCAAGATTTTAAACCAGACTTGCGCCTTAAATGTATAATAATAATAATAATAATAATAATAATAATAATAATAATAATAATAATAGTAATAATAATAATAATAATAATAATAATAATAATATATATGGCTTTGATAAACCACACGATGTTTTTAAAGTTCATTTTGTTAATGAAGACACATGTTTCGGATGAGACATCATCCATCGTCAGTTGTACAACAGTGTGGAATAAAATTAAAATGAGCAATAAATAGTTAACAAGGTGAGATATTAACAAGAATAATTAAGGTAACGAAACTATACTAAGAAAGGAGACTAATTAATAAGAAAGGGATAAATTAAGGTGTTTGACCTGAGAATTTAAAGACGGCCGCTCCCAGAGGATGTGCATGGCTTCTTTGATTTTCAATTGGAAGCTACTGGAAACAGACGCGAGAATTTTAAAACAATCTTCTACTTCCAGTAGCTTCCAATTGTTTATCAAAGCCATATTTTACTTCGTGCTGCTACGAAGCCTTGATAATAATAATAATAATAATAATATTAATAATAATAATAATAATAATAATAATAACAACAACAACAACAATAATAAAATAAAAGAAAGATAAATTCACGTCCATAAAGGAATTACCCTGAAATGTTTTAACATTTGCGTTATTTATTTACGAAACTGATTTTTCAATCGAGACAACATGGCGAAATAAATTTCAAAACTTGGCAATTTTTTGTTGGACTAAACAACATTTAGCGAATTTTCGTCTCAAGGCACTGCTTGGAGCGCGATAAGTTAATCTACCGTTTACTTTGTTTTCAATTTCCATTTTGATAAAGTACTACCGAGAGATTTCAGTTAACAATTGGCTCATGCGTCAGCGTGCGTTCATCGAGATATGAAGCACGCGGGAAGTTTGGAGAGCACGAAAGATGCGTAAGAGTTGCTCGAGGCGTAGGCGAGAGTAACTCTAGCTTCTTGAGTGCTCCCCAAACTTCCCAAGTGCTTCATATCTCGTTGAACTCACAGGAGACGCATGAACCCAATTGTTTTGTAACATTTTCAACGTTTTAGTTTAAATATTGTATAAAGAGAAATTCCCTCTGCTACGTCATCAGCGTGCACAATAGGAATATGAAGCACGCTCGCGCAATTGAATTTGACTACGCGAATTTACCAGCTATATATATTGGCGAAAATTTCTTCCTTGAGAGGGTCTCAGAAATGTCTCGATCTTGAGGGGCTTCAACAGTTCTAAGTATCTCAATGCCCCTAAAAAGTCTTGTCACTACTGAAGTAATTTCAAATCAAGGCAAGGGGCGAAGATAAAAAGGCGTGCCTACATTTAAGATGAATTTCCCTTTCTGGTAATCGGCACGTCACGGTCCTTCTGTAAAATGTCAGTTCTTTCAGTGTTTTCCCGGTCTAATCACCACTCAACCTGCTAACGGCATAATCCAAGACACTTGCCTCTTCAAATGAACAACTTCGTTTCTCGACGAAAGTTCCCGACAACTTCACGATTGCCGAATAGCATCTCGATCTCATTTTTGTCTTCATGTAAAGTCACAGCTTTTGTCCTTCATCTTACCTCGACCAAAAAGTGTTGACGCAAACGACGGGGCAGGGGGATGCCAAGACCTCTTTAGATATCCCAGGGTTTTAGGACTTCAACACAATCGTCCCTTTTCATTTCTTTCAAGACCTCAATTAAGACTTCCACTGTTGAGCCATCTCGATGCCCCCACTCAGTTAAAACAGTTTGCGCTGCCTCCTCTGGATGAATCTCAAAGTTTTTAACATCACTGTTGTTGAATCCTAATTTTCCTGCTAGCGTGACCCAGTTATTGAAGGACTTTGGATTCAGCAACTTCCCTAAATCGATATAAATGTGGCCTGGGAGATTCCGAAACAAGGTCTTACCTGCGAGGAAATAACGAGGAAAAATGACACTTAAATAACGGTCAAAGGGATCAAATACGCAACGCGTTACAGTCACACTATATCTTTACTATCAATAGTTAAGGGCGGTGCCCCTACTTGTCACTGCGCATACGTTTGGCGCATCTTGGGCTTACTCATCTCGGGATTGCCCGAGAAACCAAAGTGTCTTAAGGACGATAATTTTCTCTTATCTGAGAATGAATATGTGAAAATCATATATTTGAACTGCGGATTACAGAATGAATATGTGAATGATCATCGCAGTTGTGAACATTACTTAAGGAGGCTCGATACAGTTTTTTTCACCTTGGAGTGTACCTGTTGAAATCAAAATTCCCAGCTTATAGGAGCTGTGAGGCTACCGTTGACATAACATCTTTTCGACGTATGATCAAATTTTATTTTCTCATTGGTTTCTTAGCAATAGCTGTTACTATAGCGACGGTAACACGTGGCTTCTCATTTTGAAAAAGGTCAATTATCTCGAAATCCATTCAGAGACTTCACAACGAAACTTAAAGAGTGTAAACTACTCAAATCCGACAACTTGCAGGCCAAATTAGAAAAGAATCTGTCAGAGCGTTTTCAAGAAAATTGCAAAAAAAACCCCAAAAAAACAAAAAAACAAACAAAAAAACTTTTAAAGGCAGGTTTTGTTCATTCCCGAATTTTTCTTTACAGGGCAATATTAAACTTTTACACTTTTTTTTCTCTTTCCAAGGAATTATCATGCTAGCAAAGTATTTTCAATTTACATTAAGCCTCCTTGGTGGCTGTGATTTTAAGATATTGAAGTACGAAAAGGCACGAGCCAGGCACGTGCAGATCGCTTTTTCATAAAGCACTATACCCGGCATGCGCGAGATGTGCACGTGCAGAACACTTTGCAAAGAAAGCCATTTCAAAGCAGCCTCGCTTAATTCGGAAGGCAAACGTATACAACTCCAAAAACGACGAAAAAGCGAGGTAACTCGACCTGGGTCTATACTTAACCAAGCAATGTCTTTAGTGCGATTTAAACAAGTCTTCTCTGCAACAACAGTTATTTCCTCACTTTTTCCTTTTTCCACACAGACACCCTGCAGGGAGCCGTTGCTATCTTGCGAGTCCGAGTCCCTTTGCTGAATGGTGTTCCTCGCGTGTGTCGTCCTCCTTCCACGCAGCCCGTGCGAGGAGCGCGTGCGCGCCGGGGTCTCTGAACTTGTTGCTGGAACGGGGAAATTGTATTCTGTCACCTCTGCCTCTTCTACAAACATGACGTGATAACAATAACCATCCCTTCCTTTTTGCCGCCATACTAGTGCATTAATGGCATGCACTCTTAAAAAATCCTATGGACACGGTTTTGATCGAAAGCAGTCAAAAAATAATGATCAAATTTATTCTCATGGACTGTCACCATTTACGCGAGGCCAAAATGGAAGTGTTTTGAGATCAAGGGAAAGAAAGAAGAGAAAGAAGATTCCTAGTTTCAACTTGCTCGCTCCAATTTCCCGCGCTTAACACTGTCTGCATTTATTTCAACCGAATTCTGATTGGTTCATTGCGCGTTTGCCTTGTTTTGCATTGTTGTGCTTCGTGATTGGTTGGCGAAACTCGCGCCACTTTTGCAGCCAATAAAAAGCAAAACCACACTCTCGCGCACCAGTTCTCCCGAAATTGCCAGGATTTGACCCAAGTTCCCACTAGCGTATTGCACTGTTTTACTTTGTCAAAATTACACTCAATTCAAAACCACTCTGAAGCGCTTAGTTATAAATATGACTAAGTTCAGTACAGTACCTGGAGGAGCGCTCGTGTCATGACCGCCACGGTGTCGTCTTCGCTTTATAAAGTAGCAGAAAGAAACCACCAACACGAGAGCAATAAGTACGGCCACCGCGGTGAGTCCAATAATGTACGTGGAATATGTCTTATCTTTCTGTATAGTGACAATATCCTGGCCTGAACTGGCTGTATTTGGAGAGACTGACAAAGAAAGAAAACACCTTTTATCACCAACAGCTCACAGTAGAGGATGGAGAGATCTGGGATCACATTTACGGCAAACGGCAAGTGTCGGGTTCTCATTTAATACGGATATGGAAATCACACAAATTAATTCTTTCGTTTGTCGTTAAAAGGGCACTGCCGCGTAATTGGATAATTTCAAGGGAGTATTTGCAACAATGGAACCCTTCAAATAAAACTTTTTCCAACGTTAAGTAAATGATCCGGAGTGTTGCAAGTTACAGCCGACTGAATGTCTTAGGCATCAACTGATAAAACACGAATTGCAAATTCAACAGTAAATCTATCCATTCTTACACTAATATTTAGATTTCGGATTATTTTGGCCTAGAAAATTGAACGTAAAATTTAGTTGCGTCCGTATGAGACATAAAGACACTCATTAGACATTAATTTATTTCGTATATCCTTCATGAATTATCAATGAGGTTTAGAATTTTCTTTTCAAGTAGTTATGTGCATCGAAACTATTTGTTTCACTACGGCCACGGTTGACGAGAAGAAAATGGATTTTAACTTTACGAAAAGTTGGGATATTCGTTTCAAGTTTTGTCATCGTGTCTTGGAAAATCGCCAGTTTCTTTGTATTTCAAGAAATAATTTGAAATCTGCCTCTTCGTGTTACACGGGCCATTCATGTAACAGGAAAAGTACATATTCATAATTTGAACAAACTTATAACAAAACTTCCCATGACAGTGGCTGTTTCAAGTGTAACTGCTCATCTACCCATAGGAAAAAACACAGAAAACAGCGAATGCAAGAGAACGGTGGTCACCTTGTTATTTTTGCCGTTAACCGTAGACAATAGATTCTAAATCTCTCTCAAGACTGTATAAACGAGCGTACTGTGTCGTCAGTTCAAACTTAAAGTGAACCTAAAGGGAAAACTTCTTCTTTGTTAAGATAATTCTTTCAACTTATAGCAAACTTATAACAAACTGCTTTGCATTCAATTTTTCAAAGAGTTTTTGAAAATACACCATTATGCTAATGATCAGTTCTTGATGAATTGTGGGTCGATCCAGTCCTTTCTGGGGGCAAACGGCCATTTTAGGACGTAATTTGAAATTGTAATTTTGATCGTTTGCACCCACAAAGGACTGGATCTACCCACAATTGACCAAGAACTAATCATTAGCAAAATGGTTTATTGCAAAACAGTCTGTGACGTAAAATCGAGGATAGGCCCATGCCTCTCACAGCACGGTCATCAGTCCAAATGGCTGCTAGTTATGCTAACTTTACATAGCTTGTGCGACACCGGTAAAGCAAAATTTCGAGGTGAAAATGGTAAAATATGTTTTCTATAATTGGAAAGAATTATCTTAACAATGAAAACTTTTTGCCTTAAGGTGGAATTAAAGTTACAGTTAAGCCATTAAACATTGTTCTGTTCTTTGAAATTGTATGCTTTAGTCTTAAGCCCTTTCAAACACAGTCTTACACTCTGAGTAGTCTATTACCACCAACTTAATACGACAACGTAGTATACCTTTCGTGACAAAAGTGGTCTCGTGTCACATTTGTTTAACCTTTTTCTTCATTAAAATTTTCAATGCAAGATGCAACATTTCCACTTATACACCACCATGGTGGTCTTTTTTTTCATTTTACAGTTGTCAGCTAAACGCATGACACATGGCACGTAGAAAACCAGCCAACCTGAAGTTGTAAAGGGGGTTAGTGTTTTGAATTAAAGGAGAAGTTTTGAATCGCGTGCACGCGCCCGCGATGAAAAACTTCTCCTTTCATTAAAAACGTTGACAAAATATCGGGTCCTATGCGATCTGTTAAGATCATTGATTATTTCACATGTACCTCCGCAAATGTTATCTATTACATAACCTGTACATTATGCAAAGAGTTGTACATCGGCGAAACAGAAAGACGACTAGGCGACCGATTCCAATAACACCTTCGAGATGTTGATAAAGATGACAAAGACGGATCCAAACCAGTCGCCCTGCATTTTAATCTCCCTAACCATTCCAAACAACGCATGTCGATCCGCGGTTTTTATTTCGTTTTTTGAAGGCGTGAATTGGCGCTCGCTTTACACGCGAGCCTCACACTCCCACAGTCTCTCCCCAGTCTCACTCTACGTTTTCACCCTCGCTCCAAACCTTTCGCTTGACAAGACCGTCCCCCTGTGCAAATGCGTTCTCAGTACTTTTATTCGGCAGTCATGGCGAACTCGAAACTGGACTATTCCTCGATTCAACCTGAAGCAGTAACTACCCACTAACCAGATACAGAGTGGCGCTTTTCTGTAGGCGTGGTGCTTCCTGATGCATTGGCTCTTTCACATATCGTATCCATAGTTGCACTACACTCCACTTTTATCATCCCTCCGTCGCAAACTGTACAATCTTTGCAGCGCTCTTCAAATGAGATTGTATCCGAAAAAGTATCCTGAACAAAAAGAGTTCATTAATGCATGACCGATTACGTAAGTAAATCATCAACAATCATTCCAAGAGCCGCGCACGTTCCATTCGAGAAGGTAGATACGCGCGCCGATTTGGCTATATTTGATATTTGAAATTGCCTGTCACTTGGTTCTGACAGGGAAGGGGTGGGGTAGGGGGGGGGGGGTGGCTTGGCTTGGTCTCGGATAATAATAGGATTTCGGATACCTCTCAGTGCCTTATTAAGGCTTAACCAAACAGTTTAAAGCCAGAGTACTATTCCCTTCTCATTTACTGGTATGGGAAAATCCCCCAGGCACCACCAAACCCCCGGACAATAATAGGATTTCGGATACCTCTCAGAGCATTATTAAGGCTTAAAAATTTCGACGAAAACTGTAACTACCGTAAAAGCTCTATTACCCCCTCTATAATAAGCCCCCCCCCATTTGGAAGTCGGTTTCTGTAATAAGCACCCCATCTCTAATACCCCCCCCCCTTAGAACATGAGATTTTGTAATTAGTCCCTCCTATTCCCTCTCTTATCAAAATCCACTTCATGTGGTCCAGTGGGTTTGTTTTGTAAACAAATATACACTCAAACATATAATACTGTTTGCTGCTCTTTATTAAATTATAAAGTTTCACTGCAGTTCTTTCAGTTTTGTACAATAGGGTTTTGAAGACGAAAACGGCCGGCGAAATAAGCTCCCCCCCTCTAACAAACCCCCCTTAATGAGGCCTGAGATTAAATATGCCCCCCCCCCCTTTAAAAAAATTTTCCCCTTGGGGGAAAGGGGGGGGGTTAAGGTCCCTGTACAAAATGAAATTGACGGGGATAATAGTCGAAATATGCACCGGTGTGCCTCAAATTCATTTTTATCCCTGAGAGCTACCATTTCAGACGAAGTACCGTTAAAGCTCTATAAGTCCCCAACGACTGATACAAGTTCAAATACACGCTTCAAGTAGCGTACAAACCTCCGGGCAAGGTTGACACCTTGTATTGGTTGTCTCCGTACACGGGGAAAGAGCACCATGTCCCTTGGGACACCGTTCGCAGTCCATGCACCAGAGGTATCCGGAATGCCAGTACTTCCCTCGCTCACAGCCACATCGCCTATTTTGTGAGGGCTGACAGTCAACTGTGGCGAGCTGAGAAGGCTCGCATTGGGTACATTTCTCACACTCTGTGGCATTGTTCATTCTGTCCATGTAGGTTTCTGGCTGTAAGGAGGCACAACAAGAGAAAGCATTATGGTGAAGGAGATGTTTCCTAAAAGGAATTTAATTTCTTGTTTTACTTTCTTGACAATTAAGTCGTTAACTTAATTTAACTTAAGGTGGGACTTAAGGTAAATTGGAGCGAAATTTTAAGGAGTTTAAAGATGGGATTAAAATGTACAAAAATGTTTTGAAACACCACCAGATAGCCGACACCCCACAAGGGCACTGAAGGTTGCTGGGGAACTGTTTTGGTGTCCATTTACTAATTTTCCACTTCAAATTCCAATTTTAAACCTTCATTAAATCTTCAATATTCCCTATTTTCCTAAATTTAACAAATCCTGCTAGAAAAATTATCTCTTCCTAAATATGCTCAAAAATCACCAAAAAATTCACAAAATATCCCACAATACAGCTTCGTGGGATGAGCATAGAGATTCTGGATTGCTTGAAACGCGATCGAGATATTAACGTTAAGTCGATGTTCAGAGACGCAAAAATGGTGTTTAGATTAAGTCCCGCCTTAAGTCCTATTTGCCCTTTACTCATGCGCAGTGAGCGCATGACTTAAGGTTTTTGTCTTCATTTTTCGTTTCGGGTCACATTGTGTAATGCATTTACCTAGCCTCGCGTCTAATACATGCAAATTTATGCGCATGAGTATAGGTTACTTGAAGCTCTAAGGACTAAAACTATCAACGACTATGAACGACATTAATCTCCTGGCGTATTCTTCTAGTTTCTGCTATCGACTTTACGACGTCATGTGATTGCAATGTTTTCAATTGAGAACCAAAGGAATCACTCTAACCAACCACAGAACACATGGCTCAATGAGCCAATCAGAATACGAAGCATATACATGTAGCGGACGCCAAACGTGGGAAAATGGCGCCGGCTACATGTGATTACTTCGAATTCTGATTGGCTTGTTGCTCTTTCTGCGCCTGTTGTCATAAATGCAAAGACAAAATAATTAATATGATATCTAGGTTCTCACCTGGCACTGTTTACAAAAGGAACTTCCATTGGTTACATTGCACTGCCGGACAAGGTGGGTACCCTGTGGACACAGTCTGCAGCACCAGTTGTCGCCTGGGTACATACCTTCAGGACACGAGAAACCAATGGCGCACGCCCGAAACATCGTGGCAAAAATCAGATAAAACTAAAATAAAGGAGTCTTTGTTAAAAGCGTTTCTAAAGAACTTCTTCTTGGTCTACAGGTTATGTCAGGTACTGAGGAATTTTGTTACCCTTGAAATGAAAAAGAAAAAGTTATGAATTTTACTCTGACACGAGCTTATAGAGGCTTAAGGGTCGTCCCTATACGCACACAGTCTCTATTCAAAAGCCCAGAACCGATTGAAGCTATTTCGGTCACGATTTGGGTTAAATCAGCCTACTCGAACACCATTTCAAGCAACAACAACAACAACAACAACTACATAGTGCTCCAGTAAACGTGGACACATAAATTTAAGTTATTAAATATGTGATCAAATAATGAGATAAATCATGACACCAAATCCTAAATTAAAAACAGATAAAATAGTGAACGTATATACGCATTAAAAACACTATAACCTAGATCATAGATAATATTTTGTCTAACAAATTTATTTATTTCAACACCAGCGTAGTCAATCGAACGTTCGGTAATCGAACTCAGTCGAACTCCAATCGCTCGACTGACCTCGACCGGGTTCGGCAATCGAACATAATCGAACTCACTCAAAAATTTTGCCAATCGAACACAATCAAACGTTCGGAAATAGAACACTTTAAAACCGAACATAATCGAACTTTCGAATATCGAACGCTTGAACAATCGAACATAAAACCAGTTTCATCTTGTTTCAAACAAGGTGTTGCGGTCAAATAATTTATGTCAAATTCCATGAACTTTTCGTTCATCATAAATGGTATTAACTGTTTACACGTTTCCCAATCTTTATATACAGCGCTATCCACAAGTCCAGATAAGTCTCATTTTCTAATCTTATATATAAAACCGGCTGAAGAGTTTACATTGGAATTTACATTGGACCAAAAATTCGGCTCAAAATATTTCCAGGAATGTCAAGGCAGATGATACTTAATTTCTACTGGGCTTTTCTAAACTGCGTTTTGGGCATAGCAATTTCCAGGGTCTGTACTTAGTCTATTTGGACTTCTCTGGGTTCCTATCAGTTTCAGTGGCCGCATTCACATGCCGACAACAAACCGGAAGTGTGATCGTCTTACGCTCCAAGTGTGGTCTCTATAATGACTCGAACTCATATAGTTTTGTTCATGTCATGACGCACTCGTATTACGCGTGACTCCATTGCAAGTTTCAAGGCCTTTCATGGTCCTATGATTTGGAATTCTTACCCTACTTCAATTACCTGTTCAGCAAGTTTTCTTACCTTCAATAAAAAATGTTAGGATTTTATTTAAACAATCCTGAACTCAGACAGCACCAATTTATACTTAGACTTAAGTGACATGTTATTTATTCACGTGACCCCCTTTATGTCCTTTATCTGATCAAGTAGTGACACCGTTGGGAGAAGATAGCTGATGGTCAGTGTTGGGTGGCTTGACCCACTGAGGTTTCGTGTTTGTCTATAAATCACTGTTTTCTTTTTGCGTTCTGTCGCCGAGAAAGTAAACTAGAACGTAAGATCGAGCGTTCACAGTGTAAACAGACTCTTCCACGGTTTCTCAACTTTCGATATTGGCCATGAAACGAAAATTTGTCGAGCTGCCGGAAACAGCATCTTAAATTCTGCAAAAATCTCCAGGATTGGGAGTCGTACATGTATCTTAAAAATCAGGAAGTTATAGCTTCGCAAAGTGGGGAAATTCTACGGACGTTTGTATCCTTGGGGACAAATTCTTGCAGCACCCCCGTCCCGCCTTCCCTCCCACCCCCTCGGCATACAAAAGTCTGTAAAATTTCCTGACTGTAAAAATGAAGATGAAATAACAAGGAGGAGGAGATGCGCTTGAGTTTTTGTCCCTTCCAGAAATATAAGCCATTATTAATTGTAGAAATTAACCGAAAGTTACTTTGACATAAAATTCGGAGAAGAAAAAGCAAAGGCATTACGATTCCAATTTAATTTTCGCCAGTCACGCGTTTGACTTTGTGCCACGTGAAGTACGTGAGATACAAAAAAAAAAAAAACTGTTAGATGACGAACAAAATAACAGGTCGAGCAATTTTGCGCGGACCAACTGCGCTTCTACAACGAACAACAGATAAACCATTAAAGTCATTTGAAAAGTGATTGAAAAGTAATTTTGATTGAAAACAGGAATAATTGACAAGTGGAGGTGAATAGTGGTGGATATTTACCGAGCCGCGAGGTGAATAATTGTTTTTATACCACTCAAGCTGAATAATAGTACTTATTAATCACCTAGTTAACCAATCAAAGCGCGAGAAAAAGCAATATTCACTTGTGTTGTATATACTAAAACAACTTATTATAAAAATTGACTGATGTGAATACTGCTTTGAACGGTGTTTCTGCCCGAGTTTCTTTTGCACATTATTTGCATGTGACATTTACGTCGTAAAAAATGAAATAAACTTGTTTTTATTGCGAAATTGCTTAGCAAGAGCTCAATCCTCTGATTCTTTAAATGAAGAACTCAGCATGTTTCACTTACGAACTTAAGTACATCCCAAATACTCTTTCAAGCCGAATCTGTAGCCCGAAGAAAAACATTTGCAAAGCGATTCCCGTGACTATCTTAAGGCCATATCTTAAAACTTGTGTTGTAAATGACCATAAATACTTATACACTTTCACCTTACAAGAAACTTTTACCTCGAGTAGTGAGCCCAGAAAGGAAAGTGTGCTATTAATAGTTGAGGACACGCATAGTCTTGCACTCAATATAAGCGAAAACTGAACATTCCTGAAACATGTTTTAAAAGTAACGTAACAGGCAATGAACTTATCGAAGAAGGTTTAAAATGCAAAGGAAAAATGAAGTAATTGTTAAGGGGCCACTATAATAGAGGCACAGTGTATTTAAATGCCAAATGAAACAAAATGAAAACTAACTTGGTCCTCTCTTTCAAATTTGTGGACAGCTAAAGCGAGACGAAATATTAGCTTGTTGTCGACTCGATTTAAAGGTCAAAAGAAACAAAGTGACCGTCTGTTTCAAAATTAGCGACAGCTAGAGCGAAACGAAATAAAAACTTGGTGGTCGATTTAAACCAAGAGATAGCTGTATGAAGAAGGTAAGCCTTTTTAGTGTTTAAAACATAGTAACGTACTGTTGTGTGACAAGCTCTAGATCGTAAGAAAAAACTAAACTTACCACTTTGGCAGGATGCATAACTTCCGGACAAAATAGCTAATACCCAGTTGGTGTTGCAAAAATCCTATCATCTGTGCTGAGCCGATGTGCACGCGAAATATAGGAAAATGAAAATATATGGTCCTTTTTGTCGAGAGAACAGTGGATGCCCGCACATGGTGTCAAAGTCCATATTTCAACGCAAGCCAATCTACAGCCGCAAACCAGCACATGACTACTGGAACATGTAAAGTTGGCAACCGAAAAGATATCACTTTCAAATATGGAAAACAAAGTCAAATTTGGATGCACAAAATGCAAATGCATTGTGTGTAGCGATTAAGCAGATATTTATATCCAAATTAAACACAACACGGTGGAAATCCCGATAGAATGAAACGAGAAAGACTCAGCTGTTGAAGAATCGGCTGATAAAAACATGATTAAGTTAATCCTAGGTTCGAGTGAATAGCATGAACTTTGATTTCAGTTAACAACAAATCAACAAGGATCTTTGTTAGAAGACTTTGCCCTTCAGGACTCGTGCTTAGGTTCAGCTTAAAATCTTTTTTTACGAGTCAGATGAGAGTCTTACATTTACCCGCGAATTATCCTCAATCGATTTTCGAACAAGAAAGCGCATTTCACGCCAGTTTTACACACGTCACTGAAAAGTTGAACACGACATTACCCTATACCCAACAACAAACAAAGTAGCTGGTGGATAGAGCGTGACTTGAACCCATGACCTCTGGTTTTTGTGGTAAACGCCCTGAAAGTCATGGTGATCCCAGTCGGCTAAGCTACCTCTTATTCTTGCAACGTACGTATCTATTTGGTTATGTAACAACATAAACGGCATCACGCTAGAGTAGTGCAAAGGTTACAAATGAACGACTTCATTTCAAGATTTCATCCGCAGATCGCATTGTATTGCATAACAAACAGAACCACCGGAGCCGATATCGTTAATGAGTTTTGAGATTTCATCCGCAGACGTGAAACTAAGAACCACCTCAGTAGCTGTTATTTGAATGGTCACACTTTAGGATTTCATCCACAGACTCAAAAGTTAGAACCACCTTGTACAGCATAATAAACAGCACCATAGGAAATTACTGCTCAGTAGCTTTCATTTGAATGGTCACACTTCATTATCTTATCTACAGACTCAAAAGTTAGAACCACCTTGTGCAGCATAATAAACAGCACCACAGGAAAGTACTGCTCAGTAGCTAAGCTGCTTTCATTTGAATGGTCACACTTTAGGCGCTCAG
>JAEMWC010000169.1:0-42500 GCA_016490735.1 Pachyseris speciosa | reverse complement strand
GCGATCTACCGTAGTTTAGTACAAGGTTCAATCAATTGGTTGGTAGTCCTTTACTGGTGTAGCCTGGGGGGAGGGGAGGGGGGGGGGTGCTACACCAGGAAAGTTGAAGCAGTAGAGGGGAGGAGCGGCGCGCTGTTTAATTTATTATGCTGGAAAAGGTTGTTTTGACTTAAACTATCTCATACATACTAATGAGCTTTGCTGAATGCGCGTTTTCCATGCGCAAAGCGTTAGTGCACAAGCGTTAACGCATTTCTTGCCAACGCGTTTCATGCGTCGATCTCTGAGCGGTACTGTAGTCAGTTAATGAATTCCTTAAGTGTGTGTTTTCAAATGAAACCTTGCTAAACAGAACTTTCCTGTGGTGCAGTTTATCAAGGGTGAACAAGCTATGTCTGCTGTGTACCGGCGTTGTCATAATCGAGTCTATGATATTCTTGTAACATCGTCGGTGCGAACATTCAAGAGATTATGCTTACGATTTTGTCTTTGTTGTTCTGTATTCTGTTCGCTTTTATGTGCAAGGAGTTAAAACTTTGGCTAAAACTGGACTAAGTAATTTTGCTCTAAACAAGATTTTCTTCTTGCATCGTAGCTTGGAACGCGATAAAGGCGGGACTGAGGACACAGTCTTTATGTGGGTGTAGTTCTTGACGTCAAGAGCACTTGACTGACTTAATCTAATCATAGACCACACCGATTGAAAATTTAATCTGTACAAAACTGCCTCATTGTGCCAAATTAAGTATTTCTTATCAACGCCTATATTACCATGTAGCAAACTTGTTAAGGAAATGTTTTGCAATGTATAATCATGATTTGCCGGCAACGTTTTTATTGTCATTGGCAAATTTGTCAAAAGCCTTAGACACTGAGTTAAAGTTTGAATTTCCTTTGTCGCAATGAAGGGTGAAGCCGAGAAAGGGTTAATCGTTAATCCGTCAGAAAGGTAAAAACATTCATGCAGAATAATAACATTAAATATTCTCAGCTGAATAAATAATAAAAGTCGTAACACTTCACTTGTGGCTAAGCCGATTAAAAAACTGCTTCCTTAAACCTGTGATATTGTTTTTGACCATATTCAGTTAGAACAAATAATCAGACATGATCTCTCGGATCATGTTTGCGTTTAAATATTGTTGTGGTTGGCTTAATTGGCTTTTATTGTACCGCGTAAGCATGCAAACTTGATACGTCCGACAACACTGTTTCACTTTAGAGGTCCCTTTTTGCGGTTTTCAGCTGAAAAGCGCGAGGTAATTTCACTTAGGATTAAAAATAAGCAGCACCAAACTCGGAAAGAACAGTTCCTTAGCTTTCATGTAGTTTAATGGTCGTCGTTTAGCGGTAGACTTTGAAACAGAAACAGAAAATTAAAACACAAATTAATCACAAGCATCACATTTAGCACTCGAAAGTGAAAAACACATGTCTTGGGGACAGATTTGAAATTATTCCGTAAAACGGTCCTTCTCTGAAAAGATCACTTCTTCGAATTATCTGTTTTACATTGTATCTCATAATTTTGAAGTTATCGTCGAGTATAGTTGGTTAGGCAGATCGGCTGTCGAAAGTGGCAGTAAAAATTCTAAATGTTGGGTGCAAATAGCTCTTCTGCTAAAAAATGTTTTTAAAACTGTTTCCTACTTGCCAATGCGAATTGCTCTCACGAGCCGCGAAATACATACAGTAAACACAAATCACTTTCATTGCACTGAGCTTCTTTCCCAAAAGGAGCTCTTTCCAAAACCATGAATTGAATCGTCGAGGAGCTTCAGTTTTAACGAAGAAAAACTGTTCACTGCTCGGAAAATCGCCGGGAGCAATAAGAGAACTAACCAGAATGCTGGAGGTCAGAGTTTAACCATGCATTTTAGATTTGTATCCAATTTTCGTATCGAGTCTTGAATTCCAGCGACTTCCCGAAACTGCTTTTTGATATTTTCCCAGCCAAATGGCGCTGAGAAACAGTTGTCAAACAAATAATCGTATTTGCCTCATAATTCCACTCTTTCATAACAATGACTAGAAAATTTGACGTGAATTCCGAGCTGTAACATTGTAAGCTTCGTACACGAAAATTCGTGACTTTGTGCTGAAAACTCCGCCGATATAAAACGCTTTAGCCGGCATCTTAAGTGCAAAGCCATCGTGGATTTGTATCGAAGAAAAGTGAACATCTGCCGATTTCCGGAATCTATAAGGTTACAATTAATTATAACAAGGTGAAAAACACGCTCACGTCGATGCCATTTCTTGAAATAATAAACGAAATTAAAAGCTACCAGGTGCATGGACGAAACTCGATTTAAGTTGGTGAACAAAGTAAAATATTCATTGGTTCAATAAATCTTCAATTTTAACAACCGAATGGCTATATCTTCCAACATAAATATTCCCCAATATTTCTGTTTTGCTGAAACTCGAAAAAAACCAATCGCAGCCCACTAGAGTGGCGGATTTTTGTCTCTCTTGAGAAGGGAAAGGCTCGCTAAAGGATATAATTTTGGCTTAAAAAGACAAAGTTTGAAAGGCGTTTTTAAATACTCTAAAGAAAATGTGTTGAGGAATGTAAGAAAGAAAAATTAGCCGCGAAAAACCATACAGAACTACTTAAATTATGCGATAATGTTAGGTTAACGGCTTAGCGCAAACTTGCCTTTGATGAAAGTGATGAAATCATGTTCACAAACTGCAGCCAAACTGTAGATAACTTTACATGAACAAGACAAAGAAAATCTTAAACGCCAGCGGGTAAACAAAGTGATCGGAAAGTGATACTCAATTCTTTTTCTTCCCTGATTAGCTTTCACTTTCAATAGATGCATTCAAAAAAAGGATCGTCGAGCGGAGTCAGTTGAAAGTTCTTGCCAGAGACTCGATTCTAATTTTATATCATGTTTTGTTTATATATCCAGAGCTACAAATTTCTACTTTTAGAGATGTGATGATACAGGTAAGGCCTGCTCTAACAAAACGATAATGACAATATTTAGGGATTTATCCCCGCATCGGGTTAAGTTTGTATAAATAGTCGCCAACATCAGCCAATGTTGTTCGTAATTCACAGCGTTAAATATCGAAATGATTTGGACCGCAAATACAAGACTAATACCTGAATCTCGCCTCGAATAAAATTCATCGCGAAACTAATACTCACTCAAACCTTGTGACACGAACTTCTATTGAAGCAATAAACAAGTCACGGATTGGGAAAAATACCTTCAACATGCAAACACGCATTTCATAGGTCACCAGACAGAGCGAGATACATGTAGAAATAAATATTATGTTTTCGGCACGAGTTATGCCAGGGGCTATGTCGCACTAGTCACGTTTAGAGATGTGTAAAAATAAATTTACTCGTGATAATAGAGTTGCCTAACTGAAAATTGGGAAATTTAGATTGTCCCTGAGCTTACTTCTCTGTTGAATGGAGGGTCAACGACACAACAGCAAAAAGATTTGCTGACGAAGTAAATATTTCTGGACAAAAAACATGCCATCGAAAAACAAGTAAAACTGTCGCAGTTGTTTGCGTCAAAGGCTAAAAGAGTGACACTTTTCAAGGCCAGTAAAGCAGTGATTTGTGTCCACCGTTTCTCTGCGAAACGGGCAAGTTTCAACTTGTCTGGTTGACCGAATGTTCAAGACGAGTTGAGCCTGTGAACACATGTTTATAACAAGCATAATTTCCGTAACCAAACCACACGAAAACAAACCTCAGTTCGTCACGTCTTGGTCACCAGGAAGATCAAGATTTCGTGCAAAATTGAGGTTATTTTGTGGTTCGCTTCAGAAAAAATTGCCAAAAATATCGATGGTGAAAAATAAGCTTAATGTAGTCTGGAGAATCATGCCGCGCTTTTCAAGTTGGAGTCTCAAGATTTTTGCATATTGATCGGCAAACTACGTGTAGCAAAACCAAGGTTTATTTGTATATTTCTTGGACAAAAAAACAGTTTGTACTCACCAAGAAGTTTATACTCCCATCCATGATTATCTTGTAACGTCAAAATAGATCTGTAACGAATCCAGATTGTGAGCCGACCGGCCAACGACGACGAAGTTTTGACGGTTGATTGGTCAGAGCTCAATTATCCAATAACAAAGCCCGTAAAGTGCACTTTCATGTCAATAAACCCGCATTCTATCAAGCAAAACAAACACGCAATTTCGAGTAACACAAGGAGGCTTGTAAAAGCTCATTTTTTTGCCTGTACCGCTGCGAAACTTGCGAAGACTTTTGATTAACAAACGACCGGGTTTGACGCAAATTAACTTAATTCAAGGAGGGACTCTTTGGAGACAATTTGAGAAACTTGATTTGACAGAACAAGCCCGAGCAAGTCCACGATCGTCACTTCTAATTGGCCGACACAACAAGTTAGTGTGACATGTCACAGCCTATAGATCCCCAAGGGGGTTCACAAGGGCGCCATAAATTGACAAATTTGTTCAGCGTAATTTCAATATTTCAACAACAAAATTCTTTGAGAATTTCACATTCTCGCACGACGCGTATCAAAGATTTATGGCATCTGAAGGATTTTACCGGATGGACGCTTGGAGTGCTAATATTTGCTTGGTTTCCATAATAGCCAGACATCCAAAATATCCTTACTAAGCATTGCTGGTGCTATTTTGGTCATTGTGCTGTCACGTTTTATTTGTTCATTGGGCAGTAACTACTTTCTTACGATATTCATAACACGATGAGTTATGGTCGAATACTTGATCAACTGATGACATTTTGTGTACATTACAGACACGGAGGTCCACCTCGTGGACGTGGCAAGAACACATAGCTCAAGATATCGGTTAAAAAAATACCATTTAGAGAGGGTTTGACATCTCCCATACTTTTCGAGGGAGGAAAATAACAGAAACAAGACGGCTTTTGCGAGCAGTATATGAAATGAAGCTCCCGCTACTTGATCTTGGGCATCGTGATTGATGTGGTCGAAAGCACATGTACGGCTGGGAGATATTGTGCACATAGCTAAGGTAGAAGCACGGGTGGAAGAAAAAACTGACTACTGACCAATTTTGATAGGACAGCCCCTAGTTTTTATCACACCCCGTCCTTGTGGCCTCAAAGAAATTTTCTTCATTTCACGGGAGCCCGCGTGATACTACAGGCAAAGGGAGTGACTCCTTTTCGCGCTCCCCTTTGAGTTGTGATTAAAGTGTGATGTGAAATAAGCGTTGGCAAGTTGTTAGGGTCATACACGATACAAGAGTACATGGCTCGAAAAAGGTAAACAAAACGGCAAACAAAGCCATCAGGATTCGTTTTGGTGGTTAAGTAAATAAACTTTGAGGCTAACTTTGGGCCAATACAAGTGTTGGTATTTTAGGGGTGACAAATATAGACTGTGAACCGAAAGGGTAAGAATGGAATAAACAACACCCTGTAAGGAGGCGGAGCACAATGCAAGCGATTTCCGGTTTTCAGTGAAAGAGTAAGGGTCGAACGTCCTCGCGCTTCGCCTTCCGATATGAAAATTTGTTGAATATCATCCCTCACCCCCCCCCCCGCCACACACACACACACACACACACACACACACACACACACACACACACACACACACACACACACACACACACACACACACACACACACTACCATCCCCTAACCTGCAGTATTTTCCGTTATTATTGCCAGTGCGAGCTTCTTTCGGCAAATCACAGTTGGCCACTGTAAAACGTGAGCGTTGGTTTCTGCAGTCAGCGAGTCACTGTGGGTGGATGACTTTAGGCTTTACAACAACCTGGTAAAGAGGGGCTGGGGTTGGGATTGGGGGGGGGGGTGGGGAGGGTGGGAGAAGGAAAGAGTGTTCGGCGCATTGTGATACGTGGCACTTCAAATTCTGACCTCATTCCAAACTCGTTGCAATTTTCGGACGTGTTACCTAATTAAGAGTAAGTCCATGCCCGTTTTTCGACTGCGGCTTAACTGGTGAAGAGGCGGAGATGCTAGATGGGGTTTTAATAATACTTGGAATGCTCGGCGGGATGTATCGTTTGATACGTCAAATCCTGACCCCACTCCCGAGGGTCTAAAATCCATACCCCTGGCAATTTTCGGACGTCTTACCAAAATACGTCCACACCTGTTTTCAGACCAACACATCAACCACACCTTTTGGGAAGGCAAAGAGCGGACATGAATAATTATCGTCCGATTTCAGTCATCCCTGTTGTGGCGAAAGCTTTTGAACGGATTATTTATGATCAACTGTATACCTCTCTGGATACCTATATACCTCTCTATACCTCTCTGAAAATAACATGATCGCCGCTTATCAATCAGGTTTTCGATCTCTTCACTCAACGGTCACAGCTTTACTGGAGGCATCCAATAATTGGGCTTATAATATCGATAAAGGAAACGTAAATGCCGTTGTGTTCCTTGACCTTAAAAAGGCGTTTGATACTGTTGATCATGATATTCTGTTATCTAAGTTAAGTTCCTATGGTATTCATGGGAACTCACTAAATTGGTTTAGGTCATATCTTGATAACCGTCAGCAAAAGTGCTTTATTAATGGTTCCTTATCTGACAAGTTACCTCTTGGTTGCGGTGTGCCTCAGGGGACAATGTTGGGTCCATTGTTGTTCTTGATCTATATTAATGACTTACCAGACTGTTTGTTAAGTTCGCAGCCTAGGATGTACGCTGATGATACACATCTAACATTTTCAAGTAACAATATAACCGCTATAGACGAAGCTTTAAATCGAGATCTTGATTCAGTCAATAATTGGCTTGTCTCTAATAAACTTACATTGAATGCAGCTAAAACTGAATTTATGCTTATTGGTTCAAGGCATCGATTAAATACTCTTCCGAGACCCCCGAATCTTACCATTGGCGGTGTTCTTTTTAATCAAGTATCCACTGCAAAATCCTTAGACGTCTATATAGATGAAAATCTCAGTTGGAGCTCTCACATTGAGAACTTAACTAAGAAAATTGCCTTTGGTATCGGCGCTCTCAAACGAATCCGCTCATTTGTACCTCCCGAAATTCTGAAGCTTATTTTCAATGCCTTAGTGCGGCCACACTTTGACTATTGTAGTGTTGTGTGGGGAAACTGCAACTTAACACTCTCAAATAAATTGCAGAAATTACAAAATCGTGCTGCACGAATTTTGACTTTTTCCAGCTATGATGCTAATGCTTTAGATTTATTTAGTAAACTTGGGTGGAGAACATTAAGCACTCAGCGTGAAATGCAGAAAGCTCTTATGGTATTCAAATCCTTAAATGGTCTTACACCGGAGTATCTAAGCGAGCTGTTTGTCAACCGGTCTGACATAACTGAATACCTGTTGAGGGACTCCGTGAACAAACTTGCTGTTCCATTGCCCCGCACCAACTTTTTGAAAAACAGTTTTAGCTACAGCGGTGCGGTACTTTGGAACAGCTTATCATCTGATCTGCGGCAGGCAGAATCACTCAACGACTTTACTCATCTACTTAACTACTTTTATCCTCTTCCATAACCCACATACATACAGGTACCTATATACCGTACAGTTCGAAACAAGCGCCCCCCCCCGTCACTGGTAATCCACAAGCAATTCGTGAATGAAAAACTCACTGAAAATTATAATTAACTTTATATAGTAAACGCTTGGTCAATTTATATCAGGGATAATTCAGATCATCGAATGTAGTCCCCTTAGCTTCGCAGCCGTTGTTTGTGTCGGTCCTATTCTCCCTCCCCACCAACGCCTGCTGAACCGAGCTGAACATTCCATTCCCATTGTGTCTGAGTATCCAATCAGGAGGGAGAATAGAACTGACACAAACAACGGCCGCGAAGAGGCCACGGGAACTTAGCTTCCGAAATTTAAAAGGCGCGATGTGATCACTTCCTGGAATGGATCAGCAGACGTTAGTGGGGATGGAGACACCGTGGTGTTTTATTGTAGAATGCCGAAAAATCAATGGGAAAGAGAGAATTTAAGTGATATTGTGCGTATGCCGTGGTTGTTTTTACCATTTTTTTTTTTCTTCAATTACTTACGTTTTGTAGCTACCCGAAAGTTGTGGCCCCTTAGGCCTGCTAATTCCAAAGAAACGGGGGGTCGCTACTTTCGGAACTCTATGGTAGTTGTTATACTGGAGTACCTCCCTCCAACCCGGGCTGCCAAGCCTCCCTGCAGTAGCGGAAACACGCAACACCGGTGCCATTACATCTAACAAGGGATCCCCTACTTCACTGTTGTCCAACACTCATGCATTACGCTTCGAAATAAAGAAAAAATCACATCTTTCATTCATTCATTCATTCATCACGCTACAAATTGACCATCTTACTTCACTCTCATCACTCACCTGTCGGCGGACACCCTTGATGTTACAGTCTCAAATTGCTTGTAACACCTTCTCAGCGCCTTACCCCAATGTTGATGTCAATGATTTGCGACACCAAAAACTGTTTGGCTCAGCACTGAGGGGGGAGAATAGCACGACGCTTGCACAAGCGTGTTCCCAGTTTTCGCGTGTTAGAAGTATTTATAGCGAGGAGTCCGCAGCATGGCCTGAATGCCCGAAGCATGGTTAGCGCTAACCCGTGTTAAATACCATGACAACCTATAGACTTTAATACATCTTAACCAATGGTTAGTGCTAACCATGCTTCGAGCAGCTCAGCCCAGGACGTTTGTCGCATGGTCCTACAATAAGTTAATGGCCTAAGCTCCCACGGAGGCGCCACGCAGCTCTCGGAACAGTTGACAGGATTGGCTGAGAAAACAATAAACAAACAACAGAAACAATGGACCCTAGCCCTGAAATAATGGAGCTGCGTGGTAAGACGAACCAATGAAATTAGAGGTTACTGAGAGGTGCGTGGCATCTGGAGGCCTCCCACGAGTCTCCTGTAGAGCATCTGAACCAATAATCAGAAGGCCATGTTTGACCCCAGAGGGGAGAACACAGAGTATTGAATAAATCACATCTTTCAACATTGTACCCAGCAGTTTCCCTCTTAATTGTATGTCGTTTCACTGAGTTAGGTTGAAACTCTTCGTTTAGCATTTTTATCATAATCTGAGCGTGATATCACAGTAGATTAGTATTTGTAAGCAGTATTAGTATTTTATTTTATTCTAATAGTCGTATTAATTATTGTATTCGATTTTTGGACTGTGTAATTTTATTGTGAAGCGCATTTGAACATTGCATGGAATTTGCGCTATACAAATTATTGTTATTATTAATATTATTATTAGAGCAAATGGTAAATAGAGGGAACGGAGAAGACTGCAAAGCTGTAACCGTATATGTGGCCCATAATTAGCTACGCCTTAGCACTTCGCTAAGAGGTGGCTCCAGATTCTTATCCCCGCAAAACCAGAAGCTCTGCTAGCAGGGTGTCCTCCAAGAATTTTGCAATAAGAAAAGGGAGAAAAAACAAAATGAAAGAAAATGGGAATTTTTCGCAGTTTTATGGGAAAAAAAAGATTTTATTTTTACGAGAGCTATGCAAAATTTTAAATGTTTGCACAACTTTTAACTCCTTTGTTCACTAACTCCATTTCTTTTAATATAACTTAACTTTGAAATTCAATTCCTCTCAGATTCCTATTGAGAGTGAAAATGACATGCACACCTATCTTCAAAGCTCATTTTACCACAAACATCAAAGTTCATCTCGAACATTATGTTTCACTTCCGGCCGCCTGAGGCGACCAGTCTTCGGCTTCTCATCGTGCTTAGTCGGCTTGTATTCGTGGTGGTTCAGTTCTTCCCACGTATCCCCATCTTCTTGTTCTTCGTCTTCTTCATTTGTTATTTCGTCTTCAACAGCTTTTTCCAGTTTCTCTCTTTTAAGCCTTTTTCTTTCCTTCTCTTCCTCCTCCTCATCTATAAATTTCAAGAAATCATAACCTTCCTGAAGTGGTTTCCATTCCTCTCTTTTTAGAGATTCTGTAAGAGAGAGCCACAAAATAAAACATTAAACATTAAATCTTTGCAAGCAAAATGCGCATGCAATAAAACGGAGCAATATGCATGAATACAGTCTTCAATTGTGTGAGAACTCCCTAATTCTTACAACAATCATATCAACATTTAAGAAATGTCACCCGGTAGAATGCTGCGCGCATTTGTAAAGATTAGTAACTGGCTGGTGAGTTTGCTTATAATTTCGTTACAATTCCACCATTACTGGACAATGACGAACACCATATAAATATGTCCTTTATAATCCTTCATCCATTTTATCACTAAAGGATAAAATCAGATCGCAAATTTGAAAGCACCCAAGTACGCGAAGTGTACTTCGAACCTGGCGCCACGGTGTAATTTATACGTACGATATAATCCTGCGCACGACCACAAGTATACAGTCGCACTACTTTGAACTTTGCTTATCCTTGGCTGCAAAGAGTCCACTCCCTGGTTGATTACAGAGGCGACGCAAGAATGGACATGAGAACAAGGCAATTACTGAGCCACAAGCACAAGATGACAGTAATATAGCCAGACAGAAATAAAATAGGAGCGGTTTAAAGTCCAAAAATGAAACACCCCATGGTCGATGAAGTTCTCGATAAAGCATTTTTGGTTGGGAGAATGTTTTTCCCTCGATAAAACATTTTCGCCAAGATCTAAAACTGTTAGGTTGCCCTTTGGATAAACTGCAGCGCGCGTCCAATATGGCTGTACAACAATTGTTGGGTGTTGTACGATAATGCTAAGGCGGGGTGTAATTTGTCTGACACTGTTTGCTGTGCTTGTGCAAGCTTCCCTTACCCCGATTCATGGACGACACCACAGCGATAACAAAAATCGGAAAGATAAGAAACAAGAAGATGTCAAAGGGCTACTAAGAAACTGTGTTCCTTGATCGGTGCCGAGAAAATAACACGATGGTTCAGTTGAATCGACTGAGTTGTTATGTTAACTTGTCACCACATGCTAACGAGCAGAAGAATAGAGTAAATGAATTCTGGGTTGTGTGTTTGGTTCAAACACAGGAGGTGGAACATGGTACGTAAAAAGAGCATTACACTAGTTAAATGATTCTGTGGGCAATCTTGAAGGGGCTGTGTCATGGTAATTTTTATGATTTGGTGGTCAAATTAAAACCAAGGACCGTCAAGAACATTATTTGCCAAATTTTTCTGACGTTAAAATTTCGGAGTTAATTTTCGGACACTTTTAAACCATTTCGGAAAAATTTCGGACAAAAATTTCGGACACTTTGCTGAAGCAAAATTTAAGTAAATTTACGCCTACAAAACAGGAATTAGACTGAAACAACATCTGTCAAAACAGTAGTTTTACTACACCCTCAAGGTTTTGCAGATCATGTGCACCTACGAGAAAATAACACAGTATAAAATCAACGACAGCAACCGGTTTCTTCTTTGTCGTCTCAAAGAGCGTATTGAAAAGAACTAAGAGCTTCTTGATAAATCACATCAGTCACCGACAGCAACAGATGAAGAAGAACCACATGCTAATGACAACGAGGAGGACCTTTCGATTGTGCTTGCATGATCGATGATGTGAAACAGAAAAGGACCATAGAACCACTAAGACTGGCAGTGCAGTGATAATAACACTGGGCGTCGTTCAAAAATATAACTACTGCAAAATGGAATTTATTGATATTATGTTCTTCATAGATTTTCATAAATTTTCCTTTCCAGTGATAAAAAAAGAACGAGCAAGAACGAGTCTAAATAAAAACAATAAAAAAATAAAAATAAATAAAAAAGAACGAGCAAGAACGAGTCTAAATAAAAAAAAAATAATAAAAAACAAAACAAAAATAAATAAATAAAAAAGAACGAGCAAGAACGAGTCTAATCAGAGTTCTAGCTACATCATGTACTGAGGGGCTTTGAATGCAAGTGATAGCGTCGCCCAAGAACGTACTTAAAAGTTTTATACTGTACTGTAAAAATTTCGGACACTTAAAATTTAGGACGGTCTTATTTTCAGGCACTTTTTTTTGTCCGAAATTATAATTGTCCGACATTTTTGGCAAGTACTGTACCATTGCTCATAGCCAAAATGCCTCCTGAACACCAAAGGAAAGATATCAAGCTATTTTCCCAACGGGAAAGCAAACCATTATCTGTGCTTGGCTATTTGGTCAACAGCTCAGGAGGGAACTTGAAAAAGTTGGCCAATTTTGTTGAAGTTGTAATCCGTTTCAATTCTTCCCATCCTAAGCCAAAGAGGCTTATTTAGAGTTAAGCCAAACTGGAACCATTATTTTTGGGTTTTCATTGTTCCAATATCTTTTTTCAGCTTTTCAAAATAACATTAAAAACTCGTGACATAGCTCTTTTAAATTTGTGCTCTAACTGTTCACGGCTTGCCTTGTTGCCTTGGCGTATGTAAAAGGGGTTGACCGTCAAGAGGTCATCAAAGTGCGAGTGGTTTGGATGTATCTTTGTCATTCTCTGAATGTCTGACATGCAGATGTTCGAAGACCGGTTATTAGCATCGCACTGATTTACGCATTAGATTTTACGCGCCTATGCCCGCATTTTCCTTTCTTGATTGGTACTGAACTATTTAGCGTAGGAAAAAAATAAGCAAAAGACAGGCGTTTTAAAACCTCCACTCTAACAACAAACTGACCCTAAATTGTTTGAAATAATTACAAGATTTCAAAATTTATTTTATAACGTGGAAATTACATTAATGTGTACCAAAAAAAGGGTATCGTTAAGGATTTCATGACGTCACTTGGTTACAACTGTTGTCAGGAAGCAAATGAAGCAGAAAATCTTTCGAGTAAAGCATCTGGGTAATCGAATGACGTCAAGAAATCCAAAATGGCAGCACTAGGGAAATTTAAAAGTGAAAATAAGTGATCATGATGTCCACCTTTTTGTACACTTACATTGTTATTTCCACGTTTCAAAACATAATTTACAATCTTGTAATTACATCCAACAATTTAGCGCCGTCAATTTGTTGCAAAAAGTGGAGGTTTCCTTCAAGGATAAGACGTCACAAAAAAAGCATAACCAACCTGAAACCCACTCCTTGCCATGGAGAATATCCACCACCCAGCTGAGAACTGCAGGCTTGGCTACTTCTCCTTTGTAGTGATAAAAGGTTCCCTGAAACAAAGCAACGCTTGAAATAAGTCGACCGTCAGCAACAACTGGGGTACCAAGAACAAAAACTGTGATCAGTGCTGCCATAAAGAAGCAAACGGGAAAATTCTTGTTACAAACTTGAGACAAGTTTGGTGTCTTGACTTCACCTTTCGCATGGACTTCGGGGATACCAGCGAAATGTAACATGATCAAAGTTACCAAGAAAAATCGCCTCAGCGCATAGAAGCGAAACCGGCAAAAGCGAAATCGTAAAAAGGTTCAATCGCACTATCCACGCGTTGTTATTGCAGCAATTTTCAAACAAATGTCGTAAAACCAAAGCGAGGCAATTCCACTAGCCAGTCACAGCAGCCTTAAAAAGCGCAATGAGCCAATTAGAGTTCGAAGCAATTACACGTGACCTGCGCCAAGCGCGGGAAAATGCGCGCATGATTGGTTTTGGTTTTGCTTCTCATTGGTTGAGAAAATGACGTGAGTTTTCCCCAATAAGAAAGAAGCGAAGTGAAACAAAATCACAGAATACCAGAATTACTTTCGACACTCAATTGAAAACGTCTCTATTGACCGCATACCAAAAATGCTTTCGATCGTAGATGAAATAACACGCTTTCTTTTTTTATACACGACAGGGCAAAAAATTTTTGACTCTGTTACCAATTGTCAAAATAACAACACAAATATTTCCTAATTCCCAACACATCCCAGAGCTCAAAGCGTTTGACTCTAGTGCCCAGACTCCATAGTTTAGGGGATGGGTTACAACATTGGACCAACCTTGTCGTGGTTCACCAGAACCAATGCTGGAAGAGTGTCGCTGCTGCCTGTGTAGGTCTTCAAGATTTCGGCGTTAACATCTTTACTTGAGTATCTGAAACAAGTATTTAAATATAAATTTAACCTAGAAAAAAAGTCATGTGGAAAGGTTTTATAAACCGAAAGTAATCTGTCATGCATGTATTCGGAATTCGTCGTGTGATCGTCGGAGATCCTTCGCCGATCTTCGTCTAAGGTTGGTCTTCGGTGGCTTGTTTTTTGGGTAATCTTCGATTACTTTAATGTTCTCCCATAACGCTTACGGGCCGGCACACGCACACACTTCTATTAAAGGGTTACAGAAGTTTATATACAACTAACAGGGCATTTTAGTTGATTTCAGCTAACATTCAATTGTTACTCATAACACTTATTTACATCAGATACAAATGATGATGATTATGATGATGATGATGACCTTTCGAAACCTTCGGACATCTTCGGTGGCTCTCGATAATCTTCGTAATACCTCGGGTATATTCGTCTAGCTTCGCTAACAGTTACTTACACAGGCATCCAACAAAGGAAGACAGAAGGCAGAGCATTGTCACGCGCCATTTTTCTCATGATTGGAGTAATCGAGGCGTCTTCACTGTCAGCTCTGAACACGATAAGAAGAGGACGTTTGTGCATCAGGTAAGTTGGAAGGTTGAATGGAGTCAGCTCTCCCTGAATGGGTAAAGGAAAAGAAAACGGTGTTAAGTGGAAAGGGGGAAAACAAATAATGGAACCCAAAATAGTCAGCTATATCGATGTTCAGTTGAGTATCGTAAAACCAAAACCAAATCAATTATTCTAGCCAATCACAACAGGCGCAAACAGGACTATGAAACAAACGGACAATCAAAGCAATTACTGACTTAACCGCGGTCAAACGTAAAAAAATAAGAAAAGTCCTGTAAAGATAAGGTTTTTACGCTGAGAGCTCAAAGTTGATGAGTCTTTCATCAGTCTGGGAGTTTACTAAATCATTTCATGAATTACTAAAAAAAGTTTTAAGGTTTTTTAAAGCGAAGAATGTGGAGACTGTTCGGCGCGGTATGTTTTTGTTTTCTTTTTCAATGCGTGACTTCAGGAAAACCGATTCACCTTATTGTTCCTAAAACTGTTTTAGTAATTCATAAAATGATTTAGTAAACTCACAGACTGAAGAAAAACTTATCATCTTTGAGCTCTCAACGTAAAAGCCTTATCTTTAAGGGACTTTTCTTACTTTTTTACGTTTGACCGCGGTTAAATTACTGACAGGCGACCAGCACCAGCGCGGGAAAATGCGCACGTGCAAATCATGATTGGTTTCGGTTTGGTTCTCATTGGTTGACAAAGTAGCACGGGTTTTGCCAACCACTCACATACCAAAGTAAAACAAAACTAAACGCAAACTAGAAGTACTTTCGAAACTCAACTGACAACCGCTCTATAAGGGAAAGTTGTGTTTTGTGCCTCAGTTCAGATACTCACAAAAGAGGGTATGTTTGATCGATGAACAAAATCTGCAATGTTCTCGGAGGTAAAGGGGTCTGAAAAGACGCTCATTGGCTGATAGGGGTCGTTTCTCTTGAACGCCAACAGTGAGGGAAGTCTGAGGCCATAATCCGCGGACCTGTGAACAGCAAGAAGATTTTTAAAATGATTTCATCCACATATAGCCAGCTAAGAAACCAATGACATTGACCTTTGCCTGAATGGCCAGCGGAGAGGCACGACGTACAGTCCGCGCATGACAACAAAGAGAACTAAAATGTGTGCACCTCGGCCCACGTCGTGCGCACATCATTTTGGATTTGACCACACATGTACACCCGAATGTTAGAACCACCTCGCATAGAATAATAAACAGTACCAGAGAAAAGTACTGCTCAGTAGCTTTCATTTGAATGGCCACACTTTAGGATTTCAAACACAGACTCAAAAGTTTAGAACCACTTTGCAAAGCAAAACAAACAGCGCCACACCAAGTTGATGTTCAATAAATTCCATCTACTTGCTGAAAGGCTAAAATTTCATCCGAATAAAAGACGATATGATCCATAGCACGAACGGCTGGGAAACTAACTGAAAAAAATTGAACCGTGGATGAAAGGTGGGAAAAGAAAAACATCGACTTACAAGCTTGCGGCTGTTTCACCAGCAACATAGCCCAGCAGAAACTTGCTGTAAAGAGACTGAGATGCAGCTTCAAAAGCTCTAAATTCTGAAATATAAAACGTAACACATCCAAACAATTATCTCCTACAGAAAGAAACGTTCTATAAATGCTGAGTTCAGCTCTATCAGACGAATAACCCCCTCCCCCAAACAACAGCTTTCCCCTAAAAAATACGATGACCACTCAAGTGCGACATCAACTCTTGGAAGTGGATAACGCTTCCCCTCCCCCAAAAGACAAAACAAAACAAAACAAAACAAACAACAACAGACAAACCATTTCGACAGAACAAACGTTTGGCGTAAATTCTTACCTTTGCCTTTTTCATCGCTGAACATACCAACAACTGCAATGTCAGTAACCTTCATTGGCAGTTTGGGGAGTTTGCCATCGAAAAACATCTGAACTTCATCCTTACTCTTAAGGGCTAAGGGCACGGGCGACTGAAGCCTGTGGAAAAACAAATAGGACACTTTCCTTCAGCAAAAACGTGAAAAACAAGTCTACACTTTCGGTAATAAATCTCTTCAAAGAGCCTTCAGAGAAATTCGGATTAAGATGAGATGAATAACTAACCCCTTTATATCTGTCTAGTTTTTTTTCAAGCCACTTTTTACGCAGCATAAATTAAGAGGGAATAACGTGCAAAAAATTACGTATAGTAGTTCTTACTTACCGTAAAAACGCTTTTAAGCCCCTGGGGGGCTTATTTAATTTCAGGTCTCATTAACGGGGGGCTTATTAGAGAGGGGGGGGGGGGGGGCTTATTTCAAATCTTAAACACCCTGCTTTCGTCTTAAAACAGTTTTGGTACAAAACTCAAACAGCTACAGTGAAATTTTGTTATCTAATAAAGAGCAGCCAACAGTACTACGTGTTTGAGTGTATATTCGCTCAAAACAAACCAATTGGGCTACATGAAGGTGATTTCGCAAGAGGAAATATGGGGGACTAATTACAAAATTTCAGGGGGCTTATTAGAGAGGAGGGGGGCTTATTATAAAGACAGACTTCCAAACGGGGGGCTTATTAGAGAGGGGCCGGGGGCTTAATAGAGCTTTTACGGAACATAATTTATTTTCATGTACTCATTTACACAGTGGTTCCATTATTCAATTTCGTAAATGGACCAGTTTCATGAGAGATTTTAAATGGTGTATATGCAACTCTTGCTTATTATTAGCTAGATGTTTATGTGCATAGTCATTATTTCATTTTGTTTTATTTTATATTTAATTGGTCGAACGCTTTTAACATGACCCTCTGGTTAGGACAATTGAGCAATTATCTCCTACGTCTTCGATGATGTTAAAATTTAATTATTTATTAATTATTTACTAATTATTATTATTATTATTACTATTATTGTTATCATTATCATTAACAATTATTCACCGAAGTGGAGGTGAATAGTGGTGGATATATACCGAGCCGCAAAGCGGCGAGGTAAATATCCACCACTTTCACTGACACTGAGGTGAATAATTGTTTTAGTATATACCACACAAGCTGAATAATTAGCGAACCAAAAACATTACTTTATGTGTGACAATGTAACGACAAACGGTCGGAAATTGAAAAATCTCGCTCGCTGGCTTCTCGGAGGTGAATAGTACTTGCTAATCGCCTCCGAGTTAACCAATCAGAGTGCGCGAAAAGTACTATTCACTTGTGTGGTATATACTAATTATTATTATTATTATTATTATTATTATTATTATTACTATTATTATCATTATTATCATTAATATCAGAGATGGATAATTTTCTTTTGCTATGTTTTTTTTTTAATTTTAGAACACTGGACAACACACTAAACAACAACAAAGTCGTCAACCCAAAAGGGCAGGTGCGAACGGGACACGAGGACCCATGCAGGGAACTGCACTTTAGTGAAGAAAAAACAAAAAACAAAAATAAATAAATAAATAAATAAATAAATAAATAAATAAATGAATGAATAAAAATAAAATTACAGACAAAATTTAACAAATAGATTAAAAAGAAACACTAGCGATGACGGGGACAAGATCTTAAAATTAACCAGGTATTGGTCTCACTCTACGTTTTCACCATGCTACAGACCTTTCACTTGACGAGACCTTGCAGTCGACCAACGCAAAAATACGGACGTTTTGCAAAAGTATTTTGCTGAAATGTTCTTGTCAGGTGCCCGAGTCTAGGTACTTACAACAAAACAGCTTTGGTCAGGTGATCACTGTCTAACGGTCCATTGTAAATGATGTCATCGGAACCCTTGCTGTTGGATAAAATAAGTGACAGAAAAAGGAATGAGATTGTATTATCACATGACCCGTACGGCCCCGCGCGTGCTTTCATTCTAAAACTATTCAGAAAATTCCCGTATGAGGGCCGTAAGCGTTAGCGCGAGCGAAAGGCCCGTTTCTCGAAAGTCCTGGTAACTTGACGGACCTGAAACCATATTTTGAAATCAAAATGTCAAGAAAAGTAGGGTGTGTTCTGACCTCTAATGAAGTCAATTTTGTTTCTTTAGCTGATAACTTTATTGTATAATTTTCAAAACTTTTGAAACTCCCATCAGGAATGGAAAACAAAACAGCTTAGCGGGCCCGGTAATTACCGGGAACTTCGACAAACGGGCCCCTGGGCCGGAAAAAGACGTACGGCCCCGAGCGATACTATTTTAGAGGATTTTGTCGCGTCTAACGATGAACAATGTAAGTTTATTTTACAACTAGATTTAAATACGAACAACGTATTAGATCAATTTTCTGTGCAAATTTGTCGCTTTTCGCTAAAAACCTCACCTTCTACGCACTCATGACGAGTTTAAGGAGGCCATATGATAAAATGGTTATTGACTGAGTCAGGTCGGGGCGGATGGGAAAATATTTGGCTCTTGGTCATGGCGCAAGGACCGATCGCACTGCCATGACCTTGAGACGGGGGACATAGGTGAAGTTTTCAGGTGCTTCTTTTTGAGATACAAGGACAAAAATTCGCTTCTTTGGATATAAAATTAATCAAGGTTTGAACACATCAAATTTCAACTGAAGGAATTTCAAGCACCAGAAGGCCTTCTAATTCAAGGACGTTCATGTGAAACTGTTTTACGAAGCTTAAAGCGACTCACCGGAACATTTTGATTGTAGGATAAATCGTGATGTTGTTCTTCTGACAAACGTCAGTCCAGTCAAAGCAGTTGACACGGGCCAGCTTGATCGCGAAATTTCCTACATCTAGACTGCCTGGAAGAAAGAAGGAAGAACATGCTGTAAATATACAGCGACTGAAAGAAAACCGAAGGAGATGGTCTCAGTTGCTCAATATTGCCTCTACAATAAAGGTAGCTACCTAACTTGGTATTCAAAAACCTCATCGATGACTCAGTCATAGATTGAGACCTCAAAGAACAGTGAGAGAGCCAGGTTGCTTTTACTTATTAGAAACAATTTGTCTTCTGTTTTCAAGCTCAAAGTATAATAAAAGGGTTTACAGTTTTTAGATTTTCAAACTTAATCCCAATAACGACTAAAGAATTCAGGACAGATGATCTACGAAAGTAATCTTTTCGTGACCCGATTCAGTAAAAGCGGTGGATAGCACAAAGCAAAGCGCCTTAACCGAGGCAGTAGTAAACTACTTACAAGTGACCACAAGAGACCAACGGTGACCGTGAATAGCCAAGCATGACCAGGAATGATTGCTCCCTCGTTTGAAAAAGAACCCCAATCGAACAGAAAACAGATGCCAGGAAAAGAAACCAAGGTCTTTAGTGTTACTCACCTAGGCTGGCTGCTGCGTCAACATACGGCTGTGAAAAAGCTTTACAACGTGCATCCCCTAAAACAAAGTGAAAAAAAAAAAATTAAACGATTCAGTAAGGTTTTTCTTTTTTTTTCTTTACTGTGATTTAAGATGAAAGAAAACAGCAAAGTTGTTTGTGCGCGGTGCTAAGTTACAATGCTCCTCTATCACCTATGAAGCTTGCAAGATTTCCTCGTCGCAGTTTTCCACATCATGATAACCAGTCCCTCAGCTAAACATACTCCCCGGAAGCAGCCTTAAATTCGTTGAAACAACAAGCAAATCAGACACCTCAATTTAGCTCTATCCTGTTTGCTTGTTCTACAGATCGTCTTTAATCACATTACTTATATAGTTTTTCTTTCGCTACATTTAATTTTTTTTACACCCAACTTGTCTTTTTCTCATTGAGGACAGAAGAGGCTAAACCCACAACACGCCTGCAAATGTAAATAATGTTGTGCTCTTTCTCACTAAAAGCACAGTCAAAGAAAAGTGAATATATAAAAAAAACGCTGTATTTCCTAATGAATGAGAAAGGAAAACAAATATTTGCAACTTACATGGCTGAAAGAAGTCGACAACCAACAAATCATTCTCTTTTCTGACAACATCGAACGTCTTGTCCGTCAGCGCGGGTACCAGGTCACTCGGGAGGACTGAGAGCTTGGCTTTGAGAACTGCTGCAGAAATCTCATCATCTTCAGTTTCTTCAGCTGAAAGGTAGTCACCAAGGTGAGTCATCAACACAGTCATCATAGTTATCAACATAGCCATCAACAAAGTTGTCAACATAGTCATCAGTATGCAATTGATATGGGGAGCAGGGTTGGTGCAGTGGTGAGACTGCTCACCTTCCACAAATGTGTCCCGGGTTCTAAAAAAAACTGAGTTTGTTGGTTCTCTTCCCTGCTCCGAGGGGTTTTTTGCTCCGGGTACTCTGGTTTTCCCCCTCCCCAAAAACTTGCAACATTTGATTTGAATTGATTTGATTCTATTTGATTTAATCTCCTCAGTGAGAAGAGCATCTGTGCTCGGCTAAAAAGATTTAAGACTTTAATTAAGTGATTATTATGGATAGGAGAGACTGAATTGCCGGGTGGAATATAAAGGAAAGAGGTGCCATTTTTGCAATGTCTCATAGAGCGCTTTTCAATTGAGTGTCGTAAAAACAAACCCAAAGCAATTACCCTGACCAATCACAACAGCCACAAGCAACGCAACAAGCCAATCACAATACGAAGCAATTACATGTAGCTGGCGCCAAGCGCTGGAAAATGCGCGTGTACAAGTCGCGATTGGTTTTGGTTTTGCTTCTCATTGGTTGAGAAAGTAGCGCAAGTTTTGCCAACCGATCACAAAGCGAAATAATAATAATAATAATAATAATAATAATAATAATAATAATAATAATAATAATAATAATAATTGAAACTTATATAGCACATTTTTCATGCCGAACATGATCAAATGCGCTTTACAATTTGATAAAATGATTAAAAATAAATGAAGCAAAACCAGACACTCGATTGAAAACCTCTCTGTCAATGATAATCCCTCAAGTGAGCTACTTTTCTAGTCAATTATCCGACATATAATCGGCATCAAAGAGCGATGATCAGTCGTTTGTCGAGAGCAATTCTCGTTTGCCTTGCCTTTGGTTTGATTGACTTTGTGATTGTTTGGCAAAATTTGCGCCACCTTCGCAATCAATGAGAAGCAAAGGCAAAACCAATCATGATTTGCTCACCAGCGTTTTTCCGCGCTCAGTAGGCGCAGGTTTCACGAAATTGTTTTGAATGTCGATTGACGCTTTGCGTTGTTATCGTCAGTTGTGATTGGCTAGAGTAAATACTGTGGCTTGGTGTTACGACACCCAATTGAAAACCATTCTGACGCGACAAAGATTGTACTATAATTGCTAGTTACATGCTATATTTAGATTTTTTTTATTATAAAATTATTGATGGCAATATTTATTTACAACTGCAACGCCTGATGTTTTTTACCATGTATAAAGAAAAACGATGATGATGATGATGACGACGATGATGGTGGTGATGATGATGATGATGATGATGATGATGATGATGATGATGGTGATGATGGTGGTGATGTTGATGATGGTGATGATGATGGTGATGATGGTGGTGATGATGATGGTGATGATGACGATGATGACGATGATGATGATGATGATGATGATGATGGTGATGGTGATGGTGGTGATGATGATGATGGTGATGATGACGATGATGATGATGGTGATGATGATGGTGATGATGATGGTGGTGATGGTGATGGTGATGGTGATGATGATGATGGTGACGGTGAAGGTGATGGTGGTGATGATGATAATGATGATGGTGGTGGTGATGGTGATGGTGATGATGATGATGATCATGTACTTTGATATCGCAAAGAGAAAAAAGTTATTAATCACATACGCGATAAAGATTCTTCATCGGTTGTTTCCCCAGTGGATTCAGTGTACTCGCTAACTTGTTCTGAAACATCTCCATCATCGTTATCTTCAGTGAATAAAATCGGTACTTCATCGGACAGACTTGGGGGAAGCAATACTGGCATCTTCATGCTTTAAAAACAACAACAACAACAACAACAACAACAACAACAACAATGTAATATTAGCACATGGTTTTGATCAGGTTTAAACATTTCAGGTAAATCACAGGACGGCAATCCGGGCTGTATGAGTCCGCTTGCGTGTAGCCTGTTCCAGGCGTTCAGATTGTGTGGCGCGTCTTCAACGACGAAAGATGTTGCGACTTTCTCCTCGTCTTGCCGCTCGCTCGCAGCATCTTTCATTCTCACTTCGACCTTCGCCACGCCACACAATCTGGACGCTTGGAAGAGGCTGGCTTGTGTGCCGCCACATATCGCTATTTGATCTCACACACTTACTGGCCTTACTGTAATTTGCATGCAGTTGTTTATTTCGTTTCGAGTCAAGCGATCATGGAAAATGCTCCATAAAAATCCTAAATTTTGCATCTGTTGATTCCAAGATGCGATTTACTACAAGCCATACAAATAAAGCTCGGTTACCTCGTGTTGTATGTGTGGCCCTATGTGGTTTGGTGGGGTTTAGAGCCTGTTAAATTCTCCCTTGTTAAACGAGCAAGAAATAAAGAGTTTCAAAACCCCTTGAAATCACGCAAGACCTAACTAGAATCATAAGGTAAACAAATTAATTGATTAGGCCCCAGCTGTTCAAAGAGCGGATGACTCTATCCAGCGGATAAGTCGCTATATCTACTGTAGTAGATAAAATGTATTGCAACTGATACATTTTATCCGCTGGATAGCAACCTACACGTATCCACTGGATAGAGTCATCCGCTATTTGAACAACAACTGGGGTATGGCTTCCAGTAAATCACAAAGGTGTAAATAATTCAGTGATCGCTTTTCGCAATAGGAATGCGTCAAATCTACAGAAAACACAATCTCGTTAGGGTAAAAACGTGAAAGTTACAGGCTTAATTCTGTTCCGCGGGCTTTGCAAAACTAAACGAGGACTGATTCTCATTCTACCTGGCTGAAACGGTTATGAAATCCATCAGTGGTTCGTATTCCAGTTCGTCAGTGTATTGGATGAATTCGCTAGGCTTGTCAAGGTGAAAATGGATCACAGGGAAAGTTTGTCCTTCCTGCAAAAAAAGTTGAGCATAATGATCAAAATGCTCGTAGACTGCAAGTAGTCTCTAATTTCGGCGATGGATTGTGGGGCGAGCGAAAGACACGCGCGCGCTTCAAGTTGCGAGGAGACGCGACGCGAGGGTAGCGCCGAAAATTAACTCCCCTCGCGTCGCGTCTCCTCGCAACTTCGCGTGCGCGCGTGTCTTTCGCCCGTCCCACAATCCATCGCTGAAATTAGACACTACTCGCAGTCTAAAATGCTCGCAAACGATCTAATCTACATGTAAGTACAGTTTTGTGGAGTGACCATTCAAATGGCAGCTACTGAGACAAGAGCTTTTCTTGCAGCCATGTTGTTTGTTACGCTGTAAAAAGTTCTATCTTTTGAATGCCTGAAAAAGTGATGAAATCCTACACTTAAGCGTTCACACGAAAGCTTTCGCAGGCAACAGTCCAAGTACTTTCCTGTGGTGCTGTTTATTATAGTGTACAAGGTAGTTCTAACTTTTAAGTCCGTGGATGAAATGATCCTTTATTTAAACACGATAGGTATTAAAGCAGTACTTGCTTGTGAGTTCGTGTACTAACTGAAATAATGAAATGAAAGCTACTTGAGCAGTACTGTCCTGAGGAGCTGTTAGTATTGTGCTGTACAAGGTGGTTCTAACTTTTGAGTCTGTGGATGAAATCCTAAAGTGTGACCATTCAAATGAAAGCTACTGAGAAGTACTTTCCAGTGGTGCTGTTTATTATCCTTTACAAGGTGGTTGTAATTTTTGAGTCTGTGGATGAAATCCTAAAGTGTGACCATTCAAATGAAAGCTACTGAGCAGTACTTTCCTGTGGTGCTGTTTATTATCCTTTACAAGGTGGTTGTAATTTTTGAGTCTGTGGATGAAATCCTAAAGTGTGACCATTCAAATGAAAGCTACTGAGAAGTACTGTCCTGTGGAGCTGTTTATTGTGCTGTACAAGGTGGTTCTACCTTTTGAGTCTGTGGATGAAATCCTAAAGTGCGTCTATTTTGATGAAAGCTACTGAGCCGTACTTTTCCTGTGGTAATGTTTGATATCCTGTAAAGGGTGGCTCTAGGATCACATAAGAAATTGAAGTAAAGGAAAAGACAAAGCCGTGAAAATATACTCACAAAACTCTTTTTATGTAATGACGTCTTCACATACGCTATAGTCAGTCCTTCTTCGCCTGCTCTGTCAAAGGTACGCACTACCCGCCGTAAAGTTTTTGAGAATTCCTTGCACTGTTCATGATCTGAAAAAGACATTTTATACCTTGTTTACCACAAATTCCCAATTTTCTGCACGATTATCTGCTAATAGCGTTGTTATTAAGAGCTCGGAAGGATAAATAGTCGAACAGTTTTACTCGAGTTTATTTTGTGTAGTGAAATCCTTAAAGCTGTTTACTTTTGATAGGGTTTTGAACATACTGCGTACATTACCTTCTGGACAAAAAACTACCAGCAGAGAGCCTAACGACAAAAGGTAATTGGTATCTGAGTTCTTCATGGCATCAGTGTATTCTACGTAGTCACGCTTCTGTAGTGACGAATCTTCAGCTGTGAAAAGTAATGGAATAGATGCTAGGATCATACCACAAATTATGAAAACTTCGAGCATTGGATAAGGCAATACCGGAGTCGCCGCCGGCTCACTCAGAAAAAAATTCCCTTTCAGCCCTTCAATTTTCCATGACTGTGTCAACCCTGGCTTTAATTTAGCGGCTATGGCATGAACAATGTAATTTCAAAGTTAGTAATACCGTTCCAAAATTTTCCAAAACTTTTCAATGCGGAACAGAGTTAGTAGGGGTCAAACCAATCGTACCCAGAGTCCTCGGGCTGTTTGGTTAGCGGGTGGACGCCCGGAGAGACTCTAGGATAATGGAGCGCCATTTTCCCAGAAAATCTGGGGTAAAACAATGGAAGCCGTTACGGGCCTGCCAATCCAAAAAATTTATTTTTTGCCATTATCCCAGAGTCCCTCCTGGCGACTAACCGCTGGCCAAAGAACCTGAGGACTCTGGGTACGAGATTGGAGTCAAACCAACGCACCAAACGATCCCACAATCGCTTGCACGGCCACTCGGTCCCAGTCTTATTCGAAAATGAGCTATTACGAGAAAGAAACAATACCTATTCTCTTGTATTCGCTCACTGGATTCTCTACCAATGGCTTGATGAAATTTTTGAGATTATTAATTGTGAACACCGCAATATTTTCAGGATACAATTCTGTATATGTCTAAAGAAAAAGAAAAGAAGTTAGACAAAATAAAAATAAAAATATGTTTAAAAAGTTGACACTGGCTAAAATGTTGTGTTGGACCTTTCGGCAACTGCTGTTGCCTTCTTCAGCAAAAGATAAAAATGTAAATGTCTAACGGCGTCCTGATGGTATATGATGTATGTTAATATTAAACCGCATCTCGAAAGAATATTTTAAGGGTTAAACCAAGTCTCTAGAGCATTCTTAATTACTTCTACAGATTCTTTATGCTATGGTAAACGTTTGGAAGCGCTATATGTTCGTTTATAGCGTTCATATCTCGCACGGAATGCCAAGCCTCAAGAATAAGTCTTTGTCGCCATGCCGATGACTTGTCAACAATTTCGACGTTCGCCAAATCTATTTGGTGACTGTGACACATGTGGTGTTGCGATGCGATTTAATATTAACATACATCATATACCATCAGGACGCCGTTAGACATTTGCATTTTTATCTTTTGCTGAAGAAGGCAACAGCAGTTGCCGAAACGACGTCCAACACAACATTTTAGCCAGTGTCAACTTTTTAAACATACTGTATTTTTATTTTTAACATGCCTGGCTACACACCAAACATTTTTAGACAAAATAAGTCCATCAATTTAAAAGGTAAAACTTTATGAACTACAAATTTGAAGTTCAATTCTCATTAAAAACGCTTAAAAGTATCATTTACAGTGTGTACCTTAAGTCTTCATTTTAACTTTTAAATTGACACCATCATTATTTAATCACACTAAAATGTTATTGTCACATTTTCCAACAAATCTGAAATACACTGTATGACCATCTTTTGTACAATAAATATTAATCCTTGATTTACACACCCCTTGTGTTTGCAACCAGTGGCCCCCTATTCTTTTAAGGAAAGTGAAGTGACCAAAGTGTGAGCATATGTGAAATTGCAGGAGGCAATTGTTCAGTTACATGCTGGTCTTTTTTCCCTCTTTAGTATCCCTAACAAAAAAGAGGGACCATACTTGCAGTCTACATGTTTGATATGCCACTTAACATCTCACAGTGATTTCTATAAGCTTTCCCTCACCAAGTCATTGCTTTTGCTCTTGAAAGGCACAAAAGCTGCTGTTGGGAAGTTTGTCTCCTCTGACAAGCCAAATGACGACAGCATACTCTTGTGTTCATTACTGAGAATGGCGAAGTAAAAGAAGAATCAATTCTATCCACCACAACCAATATCACTATAAATAATTTTTTGTAAGTCTTAAAAGCCTGTACATTGCACTTCTGATAATTAATTTACAGATATTGTTACTTATAGTAAGGTGTATTTAAGTGGTCCTAAACCCAAAATATTTTTTTCTGCTAATATAAGACTTTGCACCGATTCCAGAAACATTCAGCCTTTATTTTAATTTTTAGAATTTTTTATGAGATTCAAAACTTACAATAAACCAAAGATCATTTTGTACACAACCAAGTTACATTTCTTGATAGCAGCGTGAAGACAGGTTAAATACATTGCATATTTGCACATGTTCAACCTACATTGTACATACGCAGGTAAATAAGCTTAGCCTTCTTAAAGTACAAAAGTAAGCCTTCAGATCCAGCGACTTCAGGTTGGGATCTGCTGTCAAAAGACTGCATTAAGTGCCAAACGTTCTGCACTGTCTTTTACACATTATAACCACATTTAACAATTAAATTATGAGCTCAAGATTTCTATTCCAAGATAGGCTGATGAGGGTGCTCATCAGATGAGGGCACAAGCTTTCACGTATAGAAATCAAGAGCGAGTAATCTAAGTAAGTAATATTGTTGTATGTATTCTAAATCATAACTATAGTCATTCCAAACTAAACAAGTAAATTATGATAATATCTAAATTCTCCTCGCAGAAACTTGAAAAATACGAAGAAGTGGCGGCCATTTTGTTGACAACCACAGCTCGCTATCTACATCAGAATAGATAGTGAGTAAGGTAGCCAATAAGAGAATGGCATTTGTGAAAGAACACTAGTAGATTTATTCTAATTATTAATACTGGTAGCTATGAAGAACCATCAATGGATTATATTTTTATACAAGGCATCTTTAATAAAAGAATATCAAACTGCAATGCTTACTAAGTAAAATAATAATTATTGTGTCACGGCCAGTTAGTGGAAATTTCAAGCAGTTGTTTAAAGCCTAAAGTTCTCTACAAGAAATAAATTTAAAAACTTACACATCAACCAAAATGACTCCAATATAGCCTTGGAAATCCATAACCATTTGCTCCAGCTCTTTGGTCTCAAAATCAGTAATTTTATAACCGAAAATAAATACTCTGTTAATGGCCGGAGATAATGAATCATACACTGTGGTTCTATTACCAGAAAGGACGACCTGTAAGAGTTAAAAAGGAAACAAATGAATTTTAGTTCTCAGAAATGTCCAATTGGCACACAACAACTACAACAATGGTGCAGAACAAAGGTATGCTTTGGTCCTGTCAGAAAAAGGAAATTAAGTCTGACCTGGCCAGGTTGCAATGTCAGGGTCATACAATCCAACCCTTCTGCAACTCGATATAATGTTTGTTCTCCATGGGCTTGTAACCCTGACTCTCTCCCTTCTATGCTTCATGAGAATAAGAGGAGGTGTGTACTTAAGAGTTTTAAGTCAAAAGGTGAGGTTAAAGGATTGCGTGAGGGTGGGGGAGGGGGTATAACTCATGTTGCAATGGATGTGGTGGTAGTGGCAGTAGATGGGGTTGTCAAAACTTACTCTAGATGAACTGTGATTTTTAGCACTATCGTATCGTTGCACTTATTCATATTTTTAGTTGAATGTGTACCAGAATACATTTTTAAAGGGGCAGAGTAAAAGTAGTTGTAACAAAATTATTTACCTCTTGGGAAAAGTCAAGGGTACAACTGAGTAATTTTTTAAGGTTTCAAATTAATTGCATGCCTTAACCCATTGGCGCCCGTGCCGGCCAAAACCGGCCGCACAAGACTCCCATGCTTCAAAACATTGCAACTTTCTCAATCGCATGAATATTGCCTTAACTGTCAGTTGTGAGCACGAATGGAATGTCCTTTAAATTTGGATATCCAATAAATGCAAGAAACAGTGATTCTTACCAAATATGGCCTTTTGAGTTTCGACAAGAACGATACTGACCGTTTTTAATGTCAAAGAGAAGCGACAAAAATGCCTGTCTTTGCCTTTATGTTTTTTAAAGAAATCATCATCGAAAAAACCAAACTTCAACCATCATACAACATTCAGTCCTTGTTCTAGCTTAGAAATGACTTTTTTGTTCATATTCTTCTCCCGAGCGTAGATACAGCCTTTTGTTCCAGTGCATTCGGGCCTTCCTGCCATTTTCATCATCTCGACTGCATTTGCATGCTGGGAAAAACGAGAATTTTTGACAGCATACATCCTACAGCCACTCCGACCTACCGCCAGAAGTTTGTGCTTGTGGTCATCTTCAGTGCGCACAAATTCCAAAATATGCGGCGGTAGGTCGAGAAATTCACCAATAGTGTCTGACCAGCCAAATATTTGCCAGTTCATCGAGTAACAAGCCAAATTCGGCAACAAAGTACATCACCTTGCTCGATTCTTTGAGAAAGTGGACTCTTAGCTACCGTCATGCTTAATGATGCTCATCAGGCAGCCACTGAAGCAAAAATTGCAAGCAAACCGAACTTGGGTCATCCTTGTAGCTCCATGGATAAAAAAAAGCTACGTCAGAATGACGCTTTCAGAAACCTTGAGCCTCCAGTGCCTTAGGACAGCACTACTTTTCCATGGTGGTTTCAAATAAAGAGTCACAAAATGCTATGGATCGTTTATAGGTGGAAAATTTATCACTCCGAGACTGTAAAAATGGCTGGGCACTAATGGGTTAAAGGATTTTTTAGAGTCATTAATTTCAAGGTTGAAAATCCAATGAAATCACCTTAAGCTGGGACAACACGTTTACTAAAAATAATTTTGGGAACATTAACAGTAACAACAACCTCTCTTGAACTCTCTTCTCTTAACTACTACTACTACTACTACTACTACTACTACTACTAATAATAATAATAATAATCATGATGATAATGATAATGATAATGGCTATACCCTCTGATAAAATAGTTCCACCAAGCTAAGGTTTCTAAAAAATTATCCAAGTATAAAGATTTGGAAATACAGGTGTAGAAGTGACCAAAATGTTGTAGATGCTTATGTGGAGCCAAATTAGCAGCCAACTGTACTTTACTGAAACTAAATATGCATGAACATTATGTCTTAAAATGTTCAAAGGAAGCAGTACTTATCTTAAGCTCACTTACATATTTTGGAAGTGTTTGACTCTGAAGAAATCTAAGAAGAGGAATCCTGTCAATTTTTCCTTTGTACTGAGTGGACATTCATCTTTACTACTGCTGACATCTTTGCAATGGAAAAGAAACATGGCTGCTTCAACACCTGAGGAAAGACTGAAAAGACTGAAAAGGTTATATAATGCCAGTTTGTTTCTCTTTTATGCCAACCTCTGGAGATCTAAAATCTGGAGAATTATTTTTGTTTTTCATCAAGGCCCCAACCCCTCCCCACCCCCCCCTCCCCCAGGCGCAACCCACTCACTTCCTGCCATGAACCTATTACTTCCCCCCCACAAAAAAAACCACCCATAATTATCATCATGATCATAACCACGGCTGGGCCACCACAACACAAAAAAAATGCTGACCTTCTTTGATCTTTAAACCTTTTGGATAATTTAACCAGAAGCTACGAGTATTGTTGTCTGCTTTTCTTACAGCAGAGTGTTAAGTGATTTAAACATGACAGTTTCTTCATTTGGTATTGCCAAAAGATTTCAACTTTTTGTCTGTTGGAAAAACGGGGATTAAGGTGATTCGTCTCAATTGCATTGCGCATCCTTACTGCGCATAATTTATGACATCATTTAGCGCACGCTCATGCTCGCATACACTAGAAACATTGCAAATTTGCCTTGACATTGAGCTTTTTCAGCTGAAATTTTCCCTTTGTTGTCGTGTTGTAAAGAAACGAGCACGGTGACCCCCCATTTTTATTGGTGTAATGTACTTGTAATAGGCACATGAAAAACATATTTTAAGGAGAAAAAAGTTTAATAGTAGAAGTTGCATTATTTATATATAAATGAGGTGAAATTCTGCGTTTGGAGCCAGAAAGGAGTTTGAGATGATGATGAAGTGGTCTAATTTCCTTATATTATTTGCAAGATTGGGCAATTTGAAATCACAATACTAAAGGAATATAGCCCAGAAAAATAATTAGGCTCTAGTTTTTACTACTATTCATAGTTTTTGCTACATAATAACAGCTTTCTTCAGTTGTTCATGCTTCGAACATTTCTCACACAACTCCGTAAAAACACTTAGAACAACAAGTATGCAGGGCTAAAAACAAGCATGGTGACCCCATCAATCTTTTTATTGCATTTTTTTAATTTCCTATGCACAACTATCAAAATCTTAATAGCACATCCTTTTCAGGGGAATTACCTTAACCTTTTGTAGTTGATAACTAAGAAATAGTGTGAATAATTTTGTGCCCTGCATGTACATGTACCTGTGAGGAAAGTTTTCATTTTTGACAGAGCAAATTTCACTCCAGTTCTTCACTTCCTAGTTAACATTGTGAATGCATCTCCCCACCCCTGACAGTGGTCTAATAGCCACCCTAACCCCTCCCTCCCTTACTTACCCATACTCCTTTGCAATGCTGTCATCTGTTGTCATGGCAAACAAGGTGTCACTTTTAGAATAATGGACCAACTCTAAAAAGTGGCGATGCTCTGCAGTAATGATATAAAAACAAGTCAGAGTGTAACTACAAACAATCAACCTATACTGGCATGTCCAGAGCTATAATTTATACTGGTACATCTAATGGGGATGATAATTATTAATGTCACTTGTGCTGGGAGTTCTACATCAATCTGCTGTTTTTTGACAGACACACTGATAAAAGAGTTATAATTTAACAATTTTTATATCATTCTCTAACTAATACTGAGTCAAGTCATTGCTTCTGAAATAATTTAATATATTAGGACTGGTCCTTTAACCAAATGTCAGGTAAAAGGCCAAAACATTACAAACACAGATTTTGACCAAACAATATAAAGATCAACTGACGAGGCTGTTGTTACAGCAAAACTAGTTTTGTGAATTTAAAAGTAAAGTGTGTTGAAAGTATTCTAATTTGAATTTGATTTTTCTTTCAAGTGCAAATGAGGTGTAGTAATACTTTCTTAGCTTCGGCTAATGGACTTTCAGATTTAATTTATGTCTCTAAAAGCTAAGTATGTGTATGCTTAAACTAAATATTTTAATGCTCAAGAGGGTTCATCATTTTAACTCAATAAATGTAAATTAAGTGATTCTGAGAGGCTTTCATTTCAGCTGGAGTCAGCTTTCTCTGTATGGACAGAGTACCTACATGTAACATGGACAGCTCTCTAAATGGGCATCTGAATTATTTTTATTTTGCTGGTACTATGTCAACCACTCTAAATACTGTTAGGCTAGGGAACCCGGAAACCTCTCTAAGGAAGAGGACTCTTGCTACTCCTGATAGAGTCTGCCTTAAAGGGACTAACAGTTGACTGTATTAAGTCAATACGTAAACTAACACATGCATACATACTACTTGCTATGTTTTGGTTTCTCACCTTTCATCCCAAGTCCCTTAACAAAACAGAAGAGGACATTTTTCTTCCCTCTGCCTTCAACAAGAAGTTCTTTTAAGGACTGCTCATCAGATACGTAATGAAACTGCTCACTCAAAGAAATGCTTAAATGAGGACAAAAAGGAAAAATGGAATGAGAATTCAATTTCTTTTGAACAGCAGTATTTACTGTCAAATCAGTGAATTTTTGCTATTTTAAAATGTATCATATAGATCTCACTTTGTATATAATGGTCATTTTACCACAATTGCTAGTAATCTCACAATCTGATTGGCTAATTTGCCATTGTCAATAATAGTCTAGACAATGCTGCTTGCATCAACGTCAACGATTTTCCTCACGCTCTGAAATAAGCATTTTTTGGACGTTGACATTGTGGTAAAAAACAAATGGAATGTGGTTTAGCATTGTCTGTACTCTTATCGACAACGATATTTGTCATCACAGTGGTCAAAATTTGTTGTGGACTGTGATGGCGAATATTGTTGTCAATAAGAGTACAGACAATGCTAAACCACATTTGATTTCACCATCCAATGAAAATATAATTATTATAAATCAATGTCCATATGTGAATAATCAGAGGGTGAAAGATTTAAGAGAGAAATGCACCCTGAAAAGAGTTTTTGCCTTGTGCTTGATTTGCCAATAGCAGTATATTATTGTAATTTATTTTTCTAATAGCAATTGACTATGATTCGCTCATTTAAAATAAATAAATAAATTATAACAGTTTTCTTTCAGGTTATAAAACAAGTCAAGCTTTTCCATACATTATTTATAATGTAATACCACTGAATCTAGATATTTTCAGTCTGCTTTTTTTATTTCTCCCAAAATAACTCTGCACCAAACAAAGATACATGAAGGCCTCAGAGCATAACCAACCTATGTCAAAGTTTAGGTCGTTTTCTGCTTTTGCTTGGATTTGTCTGAATTTTTGCATGTGAATTGCAATTTGATTGAAAAACATTGTCTGGTACATGTATTCTTTCACCATTTTTTCCTTTTGGGATATAATGTGTGTTAAAAAATGTGTTTTTCCTTGCGTACGATAAGAAACCAACCTTCCACGAGAGTGATTTGAAATTGCATTACCGGTACATCTTCTTTCAATCGAATTGCAGTTCATGTGCAAAAATTTGGACAAATCCGAGCAAAATCGGAAAACTACCTAAAATTCGACATAGGTTGGTTATGCTCTGAGGCCTTCACATGTAATCACTCTTTCAAAGATGATGACCTAATGGAAACAAAATTATTGAGCTTATTTGAAATGATTTGTCTTTGTTTTTATAAAACTTCCTGTAAACTTAAGACAATTTTTCTACCAAAGTATATATAAATTATAAACTCAATCTTGGCTTAGTAATTCAAATTTTTAACTTTGGGTTGTTCTTATGAGCCAGTCAGGTGATTAAAATTCACATCTACCAGGATTTTTTTGAAAAGACATCCAAAAAACAATAAAAGCTTTAAAATAATAATTAAAAATGCAAATACACGGAAGTTACTACCGGCCGTTCTATTGAAAAGTAAATACATAGCACATATATCTTTTTCCAAGTGATGATAAAATGGAAATGCGATATTTATGATGGTTTAAAATGCTGAATTATACTTACTGAAGGAAGTTTGCGACGATCGAATGCACATCGAATAGGTAGCTGATATCAACCGCTTCTAAAAGACTAGATTCGCCATTCCTAATATAAAATAAAACAGAATGCAGAAAAAAAAACACGCTAAAGTTAATTAGAAGTTTGGTATTAAGCTTATAAATAGAAAGTAGTTTTTGAGTTAAGATTAAGTTTATATCGACCATTAATATATATTGGCTTCATGTTTCAAGAAGGCAATATTAGAGAAGACAACAAGATAAACGACTTCGTATTAAAAACACGATAAGCTCTTTTAATTTAATGGATACATAAAAAATGGCCAGAGGTATTACCTGTACACAAGGACTTTATCTTTCGCACATTCAGAAAGCGATTGCGATTGTTCAGGACAGTTCACCTGTAAATAAATTCATTTATTTGAAATATTAGTCGTGCGCAGAATTTCTTCTGATATGATAAAATGGCTTCCGCCGAAATCATGACATTTAAAATGATTACGCCTATTCTATTTCCTACATTAATAGAAAATAAACGTAATCTTACCTTTGCTAATTCGAAACCAAACGATTCCAACACTTTAGACGACTTGGAAAATTCTCTCGCAAACTTTGGATGAGATTTTCTGATCTCTAAACATCACAATAGTGAATGATGACTCGATAGTATCGCCGTACAATCAAAATGAAAATAAACTTTTGATACCATACAAAACATTCGCAATGAAATAAGCTTAAAATGAAATAAATAAAATTATAAGCTTAATTGCGTACCTGGTTTGTCAAAGAACACTGCAATAAAATCCTTGTTCGTGATTTTTCCTATATTGCTAATATCGTTTGAGGTCAGCTCTCTCACTTGGCTAGCAAACGCATGTAAAGAAAGACAACAAACTGAAAGCAAAAATTGTAAACTACAACACGCGTATGGTCTCATGGCGGCCATCTTGGTGCTTCAATGGTGTAGCGATTTCGAAGACTGTGATTTAGCGCCCAAAACTCTTCTCTTCCTTGATCGTTAAGACTTCCTTGAAATTTCAATAGGCTAATTCACGTTTTTTTCCGGATATATTTAACCCTGAGGATTTCTGGCGCAGATTTGTCCAATAAGAAGAGGCCTCGTATTGAGCACCGTTCCTGTGTATCTGCGAAATGAGGCGAGCTCGAAATATTCTCCGTCTAATTTCATGGCATTGCATATGATCTTCAAAGAGCAGCTGACTCTTCGAAACGTATAATCCTGACAAACAATAGACTGGCTCCATATTAGCATTTTTTACAAGAGGTTCAAATAAAACGCAGATGGTGGATTACTCGATTGGCGGTCGTCCGCCTGGTAACGCTCGGTGTCACGCAATGTGCTGAGGTGACAAGCACTAGACAAACCACGTGAATGTCTCTCATCCGCGCGACAGCGCTAAAGGAAAAAAATTCATTCATATTTAATAATCCCTCTCTTCCGAAGTCAAATTACATCATTTTTTCGTTGCTGCACGTTCGTTTTTTTTTTTTTAAACAAAGCCTGTCATTCGCTGGCCACCTGAAGCCTTCGCTTTTCTTTGCCTGGAAGAAAAAGAGAGTCAGAAAAGCTTCATCACCGTTTCGGTTACCGCAGAAACATTATAAGCTGATTAGTAACACCACTACCTTTAACTTTAATTGATAGTAACTCGAACACGAGCTCGGTGCATGCCCCCACTTGTTATTACTGGTTAATAAATATGGGTTATTGGCAAAGCGTGAGGTCAAGATGGAGGGATACTGACCAAGTTCTTTTTTTTTTTTTGCGTTTGCGGAAGCGCAGGGGGAGGGGCTGGGGGGGGGGGGGCTTCAGCCCTCCCCCCACTTTTCAACAGTACAATGTATCGAGGGTAATCGTATGTTGAGTTGAGCTTTGTGGATACCTTACTATAGTGGAACCTCGATTTAACGAAGAACCAAGGAGTAGGGAAATTCGTTCGTTATATCGAGGTCCTTCTCAGTCCATACATTTTCAAAGGTCAGGCTGAAGAATATCGTTCGTTATATCGAGGACTTTGTTATATAGAGGTTAGTGTTAATCGAGGTTCCACTGTAATTGCCAGTTATGATTAGTTAAGCGAAAAGGTAATTAAATTCTTGTTTTAAAACCTCGCTTTTTGTTGCTGAAAGTATATAAGTTTCACTACACCATGTTAGTTTTTAATGCATTTCTAGCCATTTCAAAGGATTTTAATTTAAAACTTTTCCGGCGGAGCATGCCCCCGAACCCCCTAAAAAAAAAAGAAAAAAGAACTTGGCCAATATCCCGCCATCTTGACCTCACGCTTGGCCAATAACCCATATTTATAAGATACAACATTTGCAAAGTTCAAAACAATGTAGTAGCGTATTCAGAGCCACCTTACTTAATGAAAAATTTAAAGTGGCTTTTAAAACCCGCTTTTAGGAAGTTTTTAAAACTTTGCAAAATATTTGATCTCGACACGCTGATTACTGTTACCAACAAAAAATAGGGTGTTTCTCGGACGTTATACTGCTGTTATGGTAACGTACTATGTCAAGGAAATTGTCACAACTCTTTCTCCAATAACAGTGGGCATTTGTTTCATACAATTATCATGGTATGAACTGATGAAGGGTGGTCGTATTATCCCGTCAAAGTGTGTGTGCTGTAAAGTGCTGGAAAGCGGCGCGAATGTCTTCTATTTTATCCTTAAAATGTGAATTAAGTGGCGTCCGTATTTTTTGTGTCATCTTATTTAGTGAATTGTTGCGGTAAGACGTGATACTTCGCAACAGTCAGGGAAGTCAAATGTGAAATGTTTCCTGATTTGCTACATACAGTGATTTGGTTTTACTTCTTTCATTATTCTATGAAAACGGTCATCTGTTTTATCACGAATCTCACAGTGAGCAATTTGGGATTTGTGTCTTAACAAATGAACGCCTACGTGACCAACAAGCCTTCTCCTGGTCAACTTTTCTTCTCAGTAGGCCAAATAATGTTCCTGTTTTTGACGAGTGTTTTTTATATTGAAAATTCTCGAACTTTCATTCAGGCAATAAAGGACATGTGTTTGGCATCACTTCAAGGGTCATTTTATTTGCAATGACATGAATCCAATTAAAAACAACATTTCAAGAGGATTTCCGAACCTCCCCGATTCGGTTCAGTTCTGAAGGTTTTGGTCAAGCTCTGTTTGACCCCCAGAAAGATAATATAACACGAAGGACAAATAATAGGTTATGGTAGTGTTGACATCGAATGCTTTCATCTATTAAGACATTTCGAAAGTATTGTCGATCATTACACGAATTAATAAGGAACAATGGTGGCCGCCTTTATAAACGAATACGATGATCCCCACCCCTGTCACATAGGACTTAGGAACATCGCCATCTCCCTTCCCCCTCCTCCTACAACTAAAAGCGAGTCAAGGGAGACCAGTTTCTCTTGAAGGAGACCACGACATCCCACCCCTAGGCACAAGGACTTATAAATCGTCCCCACAAGTCAAATCATATATGCTGGCGAGTCTAGGAGAATGTTTCTCCTAAAGGAGACCACTAGCATCCCCACCCCTCTCACATAGGGATTAGGAACATACCCAGAGAACATCTTCAACTCCCCCCCCCCCCCCCCCGACACCCCAACCTGCCCTCCTTCCAACAAGTCAAATCATAAATGCCGGCGATATAGGGGGGATTTTTCTTTGTTTCGTTTCGACTATCAGCAGCAATTTAGTCGGTGCGACCCTCTTTGTTATGAACACTTTTTATTTTCATTTTGATGTTTCCTATCACTGGATCAATAATGGTGATGTATTATTTTAGCAACAATCACCCACTCATTCACTCGTCCTAAAGCATCATCTCAAGTTTCCCAGTAAAAACAATAGCAACCTGAAACGCCCTCAGCATTGTCCATTTGTTTATTGTGTCCTCTATTGTCTCTGCTGCTCTCTGATCTGAGGGTACAAGGTCACCAAAAGCACTGAGTACATCGAGGAAAGGGACTGTTCAAATGGCAAAATCTAAGGCTCCACGAAGAAAATTCTCGTCAGAAAAAAGAAAAGGCTATTACGAACTAAACGATGAAGAACCAAGCTTCACTGCTAAGTACCTTGGCAAGACGACACTCGATGTTATGTTCCAACCCGACAGAGGACATGAAATTAGCGCGAGATGCGTGGATAAAATTCACGGAGTTGTTCAGGGTAAACGGCGAAAAGTCTCGCTTTTGATATCGCCAAACATCTCTCGTGGACTTACCGTGATGGAAAAGGGAAGTACGAAAGAATCGTGTTACGAGCTGTACAATATAGCTTTCTGCTCGACGGACGTACGAAATCAAATGATATTTTCCTTCATCGTGGATTGCGACGGTGATCTCCAGTGTCACGTGTTTGCGTTTAAGAGCGGGGAGATGGCGAAAGCAGCGTGTTTCGCACTTTACGATGCTTTTACAGTTGCTCACGGCGAATGGTTGAGGAAACAAAAGCGAGAAGAAGGAAGAAGAGCTAGGCATGGAATTATCGTGGGTCCGGTAGACACCTGACAGCTTCCTCTTTTGTACTAAGTCAGTGAAATTCGGTGAAATTCAAAGGAACAACGGAATATTAAAAACAAACAGTTTTAAAACTACTGGGCTGTGATGAACGAAAAAACCAGAGCAACAGAAAGAAAACTAGACGTGCTGTGCATTATTTTTAATTTATTTGCTTCTGAGTACATGTGTTAATGTAATCTTCCGTCTATTTTTGCGTTGACGAAATCGTCGATAATGGCAAATTGGCGCTCCAGCCGCATTTTTTTAGGAGAACTTACTTCATAATACACAAGAACTATTTGCCTGAAGACTTGGTTTCGTTTGACAACTCTTCGAGTTTGTGGTCAGAATTCTGAAGTACAGTAAGACCTTGCATTTGACGCTCTTCAGTAAACACTTTCCGTTGCAGTTTTCGCAAAAAGAGAAATAACATTGACAAAAGTTTTTACACCAGTTAAGATTTTTAATAACTTTGTACGACGATATTATTAAGTGATAATCATTTGAAATATGCCAACAATTAAACACAAATTTTGATTATTTTATAAATAACTGTTATTCAAGCAAGGTAACGACACTTAGGTGACGTAGTGTCGTGAAAATTGATCGACATGCATGTAAACTATTTTTGAGAGTTAGCGTTGCCTGGTTGCAAAAGAGGCTTGTTCGCCTGAAAATGTTTGCGGTCACGTTCTTGGCTCGCGCTCAGATATATATCAGTGCCAGTAACCATGTAATTAAAATTTCGTGCATAACACGACTGATTATCAAAAAGATATCTGTTCCCCATGAAAGAAGCGTCGAGGCAACGTTTTGTTGTGTTGCACCAAACCGAAACTAAACTAAGTACAATTCTGCACTTTATGGCCTCTCTGTTCGTTGAGCACTTAATTGAGGTTTTTAAAGTAGAAACATATAAAACGTCCCTGTTGATGTTAATTATTTGAAATAAACAGTCCACGTCGCCTTATTTACGAGCCTGGGCACATCGACTGAAACAAAAGACATCTAATGACTAAACACCGCGAAAAGATAAGGAAAATAGGATTATCTGTCTAACATAAGGTTTTGATAAGGCTACAGTCCATTTAGCGCCATACCGATGTCACACACAAGCGAAATCTTGACGAAATATATCAAACACAAGGAAGAGTTTCATCAAATGTCCAACACGAGGCGTCTGGATTCAAACCATGATCATTTATACATTCTTCTATTTCTCTCCCCTCCCCTCTCTTAATCAATGGAATGTGGCTAAGATAACAATATCTCGTCCCCAGAGCTCCGTGGTTTGGCCTGACTGCTGGGCTGGATTGAATAGCGCTACGCGGATTGCTGCGGATTAGCCTGCGAGCGAGCTCTCTATTGGGACCTCAAGTGAGATTTATTTCGGCGCGAGTAGGCGCAAGCGTAAGATTATGGAGACATCATTAAAGCCCGAATAAAGTGCAGTGTCTCACGTATTTTTGCAACTGGTTGCAACACGGGCCTGAGACAACGTAACAGCCTCGGGAAAACGACGTTATGTATGTAAAGAGACCCTTCGGAACTTTGTCCGTCTCTGGAAGACAACCACGTGAAATGACCAAATTCGAAGTTTTACGACATGGAGAACGTGTGCAGTCTGGGGAGAAACCTCCTTTTCCATCTTTCCTTGGATTGCAAAGCCATAGTTTACAAACTGAGTGAGCTGAAATAATCGCCCAGTAATTTAAAGAACATCCACTTGATGCTGTTGGTTGTTTTTTTACCAGGTTTTGAATACAGTTCCCTCGTATCCTGGAGAAGGGAGTGGGGGGGGGGGGGGCAGAAGCAGGAGGTGGGGGAATGGGCCATGGTAGTCCCCTGGATAGTAGGGCCTCAATAAAATATGGCTCCATTTCAGTGATGATACAACCTCATTCCCAGAGGCTTTTGCCTCAAGGGAAAAGCCCCTAGGAACGAGGTTGGTGATGATTATGATGATGACTGAAGTATTCATATACCGCACATATACATAGTTTCATAGCGGTTTACAGTTCTTCTGTGGAGTGAGATTGTAGGTCACTGAGTAAAAAAAAAAAACCTTCTTATCAAGCACCTGGCTGTAAGTTTTAACGCAAAAGGATTATAGCAATAAAATTTGCTTTATTAATTCTCTAATAGAGTTTTACTTTTTGTTGGCAGTAAACAAAGGTCAGTTAAGTAACACTTCCATGAAACTTCTTTTTTCAGTAAACAATTACTGCCAATAAAACTTCTGAAGATCTTGAAATGCGATCAAACGTTTCCATATAGCTTCGCGCAATTTACTTCGCGAACCCCTCGCTCGAATTCGCTCCTTTCTGAACAATTAATTTATAAGTAGCCGATACTGCGCATCCACTGCGTCCCGCCACTTTCCGCCATACGGGATCCTCGACTGCCAGATTGAGTACGAGAGTGACTGTCAAATTTCAAAGCACACCTCTCCAGACCCCTCACTCTTCTTTGTTGCTTACCAACAGATAAGGAGAAGGGGGGGGGGGGGGGGGGGGGGGATGACTTGTGGGATACAAATGGTACCAAAGATTACATAATGCGACCAGTACCAAAAATGTTCAGTCAGTTTGAAGAAGGCGTCCCAACCGCATTTGTCGAAGATTGTAGTTTGCTCATACAGACAATATTTCTGAAAGCGAAAAAGCAACGTGTATACCTTGGAAATGACCCAAAAGTATTTCGCATCCTGCAGAAATTATAGGTCACAACACTGCGTGCGCAATACATTACAGCTTGGGTACATCCCCAAGGCACGATAAATGTATAACTCAAACCGTAATTATTTTCGCGCAACTGTTGTTACTTTCAAAAATTCCTGGAAACAACGCGTGCTCCAATTCTTCACAGCTACATATTTCTCCCTGTTCACACAACCCATGTAAACTGGAGGGCAGAGCTTTGCATTGTGTTACGACCGATAATTTACTAGGAATAGACAAGAAAAGGAGATCTTTGGTCAAGAAAATATCTCTTTACACCAAAGACGCTGCTCTTTTGCTCCGAACGGCAAAACCAAGAAATCAAGACAAAGAGTACGTGACCAGGATTGCGTGACCAATGCTGCGGGGCTTGCGATGCTTGAGAAGTCCCTTGAAATATAACGCTAGGGGAAAGACCTCTGTTATCTTGATTTAGCTCTCTTCAGTCTTTCCAAATCAAATTTCTCCATAAGTTCGGCTTGCACTTGTTGTGAGGCAGCTAAGTATTTGCAGTACTCCATGGCGAATTCCCTTTGCCCTGTAAGTCAAAGAAAACCATGGATTTTGTTTTGGAAGAAAACAGGACCGACCTATAAAGAGCGCTGTCATCAGCTTTTGAGCCACACGTTGCAGTGGGATTCACACCTAAGTAAGGTATTATTATTATTATTATTATTATTATTGCTAATAATCTCAAATAATATCTGGTTTTCATTGGCTCCGGGCAACAACATGTTGTCGTGGGAAATCAAGCAGCGTTCTTCATTGTACTTTCCTCTCCTGTCTACATCTCCAGCACTTTCCTGAGGATCCTTGCCGACCCCAATAGAACAGATCTCTGGATAAGTATTGTTGTTGTTATTATTGTTGTTGTTGTTGTTGTTATTATTATTATTATTATTATCATTAACATTATCATCATCATTATCATTATTATCATTAATTTTTATTGATAGTTCATAGGTCATTAACAACATTACACACTTAAATGTACATAAGCCAAAAGGATTACGATTTTATCTGAGGTATAACAGGTACAATATGGTGCAATCAAGGGTGTTAAGCTGTAACCGGTGTTATGATTTAGTATGATACACCAAAAGTTGGTTTTATCAACTGAGTTGA
>JAEMWC010000168.1:1170000-1190492 GCA_016490735.1 Pachyseris speciosa | reverse complement strand
AAGATGTTGACCTCCCAGTTGATATTCTGTGGTTGACTGCAGAGGACTGTGAGTTCTTAAGCTGTCTCCCTTATCTTGATGAACCTTTTAAGAGTTACCGCAAAGAGACTGGCTTTGTGTACTTTGGATCCATCACAAGTGGAGACCAGGAGAAGCTGAAGGTTGCGTTAATAAGATGCTCCAAAAGTCCAGGGGGTTCTTTAACAGCCACAGATAATGCAGTCAAGGTTCTGCGACCCAAGGCTGTGTTTTCTGTGGGCATCTGCAGCAGTTTAAATTCTGAGAAAGTGAAACTAGGAGATGTGGTTATAGCCTCCAAGTTGACAACCCTGTCCTACAACACACCTGTCAGCCGAGATACTGGCAACCTTTTCAGAGATGCAGGCTCTGGGTGGAAACCTCCTTTGCGAAACCCAGGTGAACGAGAAGTGATTGTACACAAAGATGGTGTCATCCTGAGTGAGCAACTGGCAGCTACATTTGGATGGAAGTATGAGGATATTATTCAGAAATATCCTGAAGCAATTGCAATGGAAACTGAAAGTGAAAGTAAGTGATTTAATCATTTGTCTCTTTGTCTGTTAGTTTATTTGTATACAGTATAATGCAATAGCGGATGAATGAGGAACACATGTACATTGCGGTGCGAGAACCATATATCATGGAGACACTCAGGCTACGGTGTAACTGTAACAGACACTTGTCATGCTTACCATACTTAATGTTTTATTATGTATAACTGTCAGTAGCTGTGAGTGTCTGTAATTACGAGAGGTGTCATAAATTGTTGTTTTGTGAATCAATTAAAAAGCTCTAACAGACACCACTTTCCCTGTCTGCATGTTTTTCAGGCTTCACCCATCAACTGCTTTCATCACTGACTTTCCAAAAAGTAAGGCTACTCAAGCTTGAGAGCATGAAATAGAAGAAGCCAAATTTTCACCGTTGAAAATTCTCGCAGCTGCCTTGCCTTTAAAAGGTTCCACTGTACTTCTATTTCAGGTCTTTATGCAGCAGCCCATGATAACAAGGTGGAATGGATGACTGTCAAAGGCGTGGCCAGTTATGGAGTTCCAACTCGGTCTTCAAGCAGCAATTGGTCATCATTTGCAAGTACCATGGCAGCCTCTGTAATGGCGAGTATCCTAAAGAATCCTGGAGTTTTCCAAGAATGGCCACACTATAATAAAGGTAAATGTCATCACTGATCAAAATCCTGGCTAGAGGTTGCTTACTTAGTCCAAATTTAGAAGTATGCATGCTGTGGAAAGAAAAAATTTATATTAAACTAAAGGGTGCTGAATGGTGGTATTGGTGTTGGTGATTATGTAAAAGTAAAAGTTTTCACATGGCCGAGCGCTCCCACTAATTTTTTTTGCAGTATCTTTTCAAAGTGTATTCAATTTTCATTTGCTTTAACTTTGAATTTAATTAGATCCTTTTTTAAAAATGTATTCAATTTGAATCTGAATCAAGTTTGATTTTGATTTGTACTTTGCTTTTTGTTTTACATTTAATTGCATTTGATGGTAGTGCTGGTTGCGATGATGGTGGTGATTTTGATGGCGGTGCTTGTAATGGTGGTGAGATGATAATGATGGCGATGATAATGATGGTAATGGTTGTGGTGGTGGTGGTGATATTGATGGTGATGATGGTGGTTGTGGTGATCGTGGTGGTGGTGGTGGTGAATGATGGTAGTAATGGTTGCGATGATGGTGGTGCTGGTGGTGACAGTGGTGGTGATGGTGATGATGGTGGTGGTGATGATTGGTGATGACAGTGATGAAGGTAGTTTATATATGTTAGGACCTAAGTTTCTTCTCTTTCTGTCATTTGTCTGTTATTATTTTATATGATTTCCTGCCAAAATCCGGGAATAACAACAGGTAACCCAGGCTCTGTATCTGCTACAATTATAGAGATTTTATATGGGAAAATACAGGAAACATATGGGTGAAGTTCTAGTCTGGAAATTTGTAAGAAATAGGAAATAAAAAACGATGTCACTTACCATATGTGTAGTTGTGGTTGTCCTTAATGCTCACGAGGAGTTCGGGAAAATAAAGTCCACTTCACCCTCCACACTGAGAAAAATAGAAAGGTTGGCAGCTGGCTGCCATCTTAGCTCCAATCAACCGCACTCCAGCCGAATTTTTTCACGAAAATCGAATCCAGTCGGTAAATAAACACGCCGGGCTCGTGGAATAGGAAATGTCCGAAACCCTAAAACCACTAAAGCATCTCCAGCTAGCTAAGCGAAGCTAGCAGGCTCAACATCAACTTTCCAAAACGTCTTTCCGAAGCTGATGTGCACACAAGAGGGATAAAACCAACGGTTTAACTCGGGACGCCTGGTGACGAGTAAAATAAGTCCCTCACACGGGGAGGGGATCAGAGAGCAAACTAGCCGATTGCAGGGTACTCTGGGAAGATATTAATCAGTCTATTCATCTCCATGAGACTACCCCCACGAAGCGAGAAACACTGAAGCAATCCAGGTTTTAGCGAGCTTTTCTTTCAGCTTCTTCGCTGTTCGAATAACATGAAGTGTGACTTTTCACTTTGGCATACATGGAGGGGCGGACGTACGTACGGTCACGTCCTAACCAACTTTTCTCGCTCAGATGGGTTACCATATTCTTAATGAAAGGTTTGTTGTTTTTGTCCGAGTGCTGAGAAACTGTATATTAATTAACAGTCAGACGTTTCGGGGATAACCCCTTCATCAGTGTTTGTCGGACAAACGCTCCTGCTAACGGTAGCGCGCACGAATTCCATTCATGACATGTCAGTATCTGTGGTCAAGCAAGTGCTGGGATGAACTGCCAGGAGACAGAGGGATGAAATGAGACTGATATTCTACCACAAGACCTTGGCACCTCATGGAATTAACACTGAGTTTAAATTCTGAAATTTCCATAAGGCAACATTATCTTTTCAGTGTCTTTCCATTTTCCGTCATATTTTCACGCGCCAAGCGCGTGCATTCGTGTTGTATTCGTTTCAATTGCACGCGAATTATCTACCGTTGTAATGTAGCTGGTAAATTCGTGTTGTCAAATTCAATTGCGCGAGCGTGCTTCATATTCCTATTGTGCACGCTGATGACGTAGCAGAGGGAATTTCTCTTTAAAACTAAAGCGTTGAAAATGTTATAAAACAATTGCTTCATGTGTCAGCTGTGCGGTCATCGAGATATGAAGCACTTGGGGAGTTTGGAGAGCACTCAAGAAGCAGAGTTGCTCGAGGCGTACGCATCTTTCGTGCTCTCCAAACTTCCCGCGTGCTTCATATCTCGATGAACGTACGCTGACGCATGAACCAATTGTTTATTAGCGCGAGCGTTTGTCGTTACCAACAAACGCCGATGAAGGGGTTATCCCCGAAACGTCTGACTGTTAATATACAGTTTCTCAGCACTCGGAAAAAAACAACAAACCTTTAATTTAGCATTATTTAACTCGAGTGCTACGCAGCAAAACCATTTTTGCACTATATTCTTAACCATAGTGCTCCGAGCGCGCCTTAGGTGCCCAGAGTTCCGCTATTTAAACGGCATAGACTAATAGTATAAATTAAACATATCAAGAGCAGTGATGTTGGTGATTATGGTGGTAATGATGGTGGTGATGATGGTGGTTGTGTTGAATATAGTGTTGATGATGGTAGTGATGATGATGGTGGTGGTGGTGGTGGTGGTGATAATGGTGATGGTGTTGGTAATTATGATGGTGATGATGGTGGTGGTGGTGATAGTGATGATAATGATGGTAGTGATGGTAGTGATGATGATGGTCGAACACTCTTAGCAAAATCGGTTGGCGTATCTCAGCTGATATATGCTGCTTCGATGCTTAATGTCCCAGAAAACGTCATTCAAAAAACACAATCTGTGGAGAAATAAGGACAAAATCAAGAGAAAAGTGGTCTATCAACCTCTTGTCGACATGGGATTAAGTTTCATTAATTTTAGAATCATGACGAAATCCCTACATCTAAGCTTGATTGGCCGGCTTCTTGATGCCAGTGATCCTATAACTGGAAAACGATTCCAACTTACTATTTAAATAGTTATGGTCTGACCTCTTTACTACACTGTAACGCTTACGATGAAGACTATCAACGGAAATTTGTCTCGTGGAATAGTAGGGAAATAAAGATCGAGGGGAAAACATTGTTTAGGAAAACATGGCGGTTTGAAACAGGAATTTAAGCAGTGCACGATTTACTTAATGAAGATGGAAAATTCTTGTCTCTCCAGGAATTTGATTGCTGCTATCCCGCCCCTGTGAGCTTAAACGCGATGCATACAAAACACAAATTTCACCTGAAGTCCGGTTTGAAACGGATGATACATTTAGGTTAGCTCAAAACCTTACGCTTTCCTTGACCAAAATGAAGTGCAAACATTATTACAAACTCTGAAACGAAAACTGTATCACCGTGCCAACAGGTGTGCAAGCTTGGAAACAGCTCAACTCCGTAGAATTAAAAAGGAAATTGAATGGCAATGGAAAATTGAAAATTGCCCTTCTGCTTGAAACTAACCACCTTGCCTTAATCATTATTTTCTTCATATTATTGATAGTTTGTGCTGCTTGTGTAGTATATTTTGCTGTTTTAATACCCGTTTCGGGTTTAAGGCGTATATACATTAGTTTACTTTTTCTATCGTGTATATTGTTGTGTTCTAAGTAAGAAGCATGATGGCATTTACGTGGGATGCACTATATGACTGAAAGATTACTTTTGCTGACTCACTGCAGCGATATCCTTTTGCTGTCAATCAAGGGCTATGGACGATGCAAAACATTACTACAAGTATACACACTTGCAGATTTGATTCCTGAAAGCACACACAGTACCAAAGCAAATAAATGCGAGCAACTACAGAAGATATAAAACGCAATAAGTAAGTAAACTTGTTGGTTCGATAGGTGAAAAACACGAGTTTGAGTCACGGATCAATACACAAAACAACAGAAGAATATAAATTTTCATGTCATGTTTTTCAAGATAACATTTTTTTGGGAATATTAAAAAGGCGATAAAAAATATAAAGAACGGTACAAATTCGCATTCAAACCTGTAACGTTTTCCAAAAGCTCTCAAGTCGATCTTCAGCCCTTTGGATCCGATGATTTGCACGATCCGACTGATCAGTTCTCGAAGCGGGATCTGGCTTCCACAGTTTAAGCTGTCGAGTGTTTCATGCAACATTATTTTGATTTACAGTTTCAAAAACCGTTGTTTTCGTTACGAGACTAGCAAACTACTTTCTTTTAAATTCACGCATGATAAACAGAGGAAGCCATTTTGAAATCAAATATAAACTTCCTTGCTGGTGACAAACCCCAACTCTCTAGGGCCCCCTAAGTACACAGTTAGTCGATTCAGATTGGTTAAGAAAGTTTAAAAAAAAAGTGTCGATTTGTGGAGAAAACGAATGGGATTTATAAAGTGGTCGCTACGCATCCCACGTAATAAACATCGTGTTGAAAAAAAAATTTTCGAGTGTGACTTTTCACTTTGGCATACATGGAGGGGGGGTGGACGTACGTACGATGATGTCATAACCAAATTTGGTTGTGATGATGGTGGGGGTAGCAATGATAATGGTGGTGGTGGTGATGATAATAATGGTGGTGATGGTTGTGATGATGGTGGTGGCTTTGAAATAATCTCGTGCCCAGATCTCCCACGGCCAAGCGAAAGGGAGATCTGGTAAAGCTCGAATTTGGAGCATGCTCAGTAAGAGTCAGGCCCGATAGGCCTCACTATAACTACGCATGCTCGTCTTTATTTTGTTTATGAGCGAAAGATAAATAGATTTCGAGAGCGCTTTTCAACCGGTTTTGCGGTCCAGAGGAGAAGAAAACTTCAAAATCAAACCAAAGCTAAAAGAGGCAATACAGGAGGTTGTTGTCAACGGCCGAAATTGGTTCATTATTATCCCAACTGGTTACGGTAAATCGCTAATTTATCAAGTGCTTTCTTCACATTACGATCATCTCGCTGCAAAGAAGAAATGAAAGGACAAGTCAATTGTAATTGTGGTTTCGCCGCTCAACCCTCTGATGTCTCTGATCGACGATCGATATCAAATAAATAACTATTACACAGTGGGAGTGTCTTGTGCAAGGATAAATGTTTCCGGGAGGGAGGCAGATGGTAGACCATGGTAGTCTTGAAACCAGGTTTTATGCCGATCTATATCTAGAGGCCGGAAAGTTCAGATAATTTTATCCGTCCGGAGGTAGCTGTGAGTAGCAGACCGTGTAGGGAGATATTTTTGTCCGATTATTATCAGAAAAATGTTGCGGCTAAGTTCTAATTTAGGCACACTGGCAGTTTATCAAAACAAGATCTGCAACAGAACTTCGGAAGTTCGTCTGTGCCTTCGACACAAATCTCACACAGTTTTTGAATACTTCTTTTTAATCTCAAAGCTTTAATTTCCTAGCGTCAGAAAAAAAATTCCTCCCAGCTGTCTCTCCTCACAAACGGCGTTTAAACTTGAAACTGTCGCTCACATTTTCCATACTGCCATGTTGAACATTAGCCACGAAGATAAAGCCACAAAAAAGCCGCACTAAAAAGAGCCAATCAGAGCATGGATTAGATTGCGGTAGCCTTTTTTCCAGTAGCCAGTGAGAAATGGCGTACTTTTGAACTTAACCAGATCTCCCTTTCGCTTGGACGTGGCAGATCTGGGTACGAGATTAGCGTTGAAAATAATGATAATGGTGGTGATGGTGGTGACATCTGTGGTGGTGAGGCGGGTGATTGTAATTATGGTGATGATGAGATTGGTGGTGGTAATGATCATAATCAAGAAAAATATTTGAATGCTATTGGTATGTAAGTCAATATGATATTAAAGAAAGTCTTGTCAGCTTCAAATTGGCTGTTAACCCCCGTTCAAACGGTGATAATAGTTGATGATAGTTTTAACTATCACGCGCATTTGAACACAAACTATCATGCACTTTCCCTGCTAGCAGAGGCCTCTTTTCCTTGTATTCAGCGTGCTAGAGAAAAGAGACCTCTGCCATGGATCGAAACGGTCTGTGTTGAGCACAAGTCGCGGTTTCTTAGCGACCGAACCATCACCTGATGTTTTTAGCACGTGATTAAATGAGAAACAATACATGGAGCATGCGTCTTAAAACCTCCGTCCACGAATTCGGACGGCGGCTTAATCAAAGACCGTTTCGACCCATGACAGAGGTCTATTTTCTCCAGCACGCTGAAAACAAGGAAAAGAGGCCTCTGCTAGCAGTGTTCAAAACACTGACAAAATATCGGGCCCTAAGCGATCTGTTAAGATCACTGATCGTTTCACGTGTACCTCCGCAAATGTTATCTATTGCATAACCTGCACATTATGCAAAAAGTTATACATCGGCGAAACAGGAAGACGACTAGGTGACCAATTCCGAGAACATCTTCGTGATGTTGAGAAAGATGACAAAGACGCATCCAAACCTGTCGCTCGGCATTTTAATTTCCCTAACCATTCCAAACAACGCATGTCGATCTCCGGCCTTTCCCTACATCAAGGTACCACGGAAAGCCGTAAAAACCTCGAGCAAAAACTGATCTTTCAAATTGGCACTCTTAATCCCCACGGTATCAACAAGCGCTTTTCATTCAATTAATTTGTTCCTGTTTTTCACGTTACCATGTTACCACCAATAGCGTAGCTCCATTTTCTGTATATAAACCATACACAACCCACAATTCCTCGATTCGCTCCGACGAAGGGCTAACGCTCGAAACGTCAGCTAATCGAATCCCTGTACGGTGGTCAATTTACATTATCAGCGCCGTTGATAAACCAAATTTTCGTGTATCATGAACTATCATTTACTATGAACCTGCTCAAAAATCTCATGATAGTCGATGATAGTTTTTGCCTTTTGACCGCGCGTGATAGTTGATGATATATTTGGACTTTTCAACTATCATCGACTATCATGCGCCATTTGAACGTATGCTGACAATGTGTTGTGTTTAAATATGTGACTGATCATCGCAGTTATGAACACTACTTAAGCAGTAGTGAAAATAAAGCCTGAAAAAAATTCAAGCTTGTATGGGATTCGAACCCACGACCTCTGCACCGGTATCGCAGAGGTCGTGGGTTCGAATCCCGTACAAGCTTGAATTTTATTCAGGCTTTATTTTCACTAATGCTTAAGTAGTGTTCATAACTGCGATGATCAGTCACATATTTAATCATTAATCCGCAGTTCAAATATATGATTTTCATATATTCATTCTCAATGTGTTGTGTTGTTGGAAGGAATTCACAACTACTTTTCTGAACGTCTTTCAACAGTTCTTTAAACTTAGCAAAGAGTTGTTTTAAGGAGGTAACCAAAACTCGATAAACCCGATTTCTCACTGATAAACAAAAAGAGTTAAAATTAGGAGTTAAAAGTTTTGCTATGACAACCTACTCTGTCAAGAAAACGACCGTGACTTGTTGAACAGTGATTGGCCATTATACAGTTAATGTATGGCCCCGAGGGAAACAGTTAGTTTTGTTTTCCCGAGAGTCCTGATGTTTCCCTCGACAAACATCAGGACTCGAGGGAAAACAAAACTAACTAGTTTCCCGAGGGATCATACATTAAGTGCTTTGTTATATACCGAGACTTTCCCTTCAACAATCACAGCAAAATGAACAAACAAACAAACAAAGATGGCACTAGAAGAACACATCTTTATTCACAAGCCTGCTGAATGAATAACTTTCAAATGTTTTAAAGTACCTGAAAGAGTAGAATATGCTTTTCTTGTCAGTATTTTCCGAACCTTTACCTCCTATTATTTATTTATTTATTTATTTATTTATTTACTTATTAGATGCTGAGTTTCATTGGCTGATACTCCATAAAAACGTTTTCTTTTAGCTTTAGGTTCCATAGCTTTGGTATTATCGTTGGCATTATCACAGGCGGCCCAAGCGTGGTACGTGAGACATCGCGTTATTTACGGATTTGTGGAATACATCTTGAATATGTCAAAATAAAGTGGTATTTATGTTTATTGTATGGTTTCGTCAAGTGTCTTGTGCAGTCAACGCCCACATTTTTTGCACGTGAAAATTGCTAAGAATGAGTCGAGTTGTAGGTGTTTCTACAAGCCATATTATAGATATTATCGCCGGACTGATTTGCCGACGAGAAACAGAAAATAATACAAAGTAAAGCCTTCTTACCTTTACTCCAATGTCCCTTGGTGTGTCCTGGCTGGTTTAAACGCCATTTTGCCGATTTCTTTCACCCGAAGTACTATCCACTATAAAATTTTGGAAGCCAGGCTAAAGGAAAAACCAACCGTCCACATGTGAAGGCCAATAAATACCAAACAAAAACACTTATCAACGTCAAATCACAATCATTGGGACTGAAGAAAAATAAACTCCACGTTCATTGCACACTGGATCCAACATTCTACCGCTAAGCCCGAGAATCCCTGGTTTTCCAGCTTCAAATTCGACCGTTTTTGCTTCGCCATCGCTGTACGCCAACAAGAGAGATATAAGATTCAAATTCTAGCTTAGGGACCGCTTCTGCTTGGTAAAAAAAAAAAAAACCCGGCCACGGGGAGGAACAGTACTTTTTCTTGCATGCAAATCTTCACGGCCGGGACTCCAGTGCGTCGAATTTACCGGAAATCGCTAAGGCCTCCGAAACCCCGAGTTTCGGGTTTCATATTTGAAAACTGTAACATATACATATGTCGCGGTCACACTACAGTGCTCAACTAGACGGTTTAGGAGCGTTGTATAAATGCGTTGTATAACTCCTAGCATACGTGTGTGCGGGTCTCGTATGCTAGGAGTCAGCAAGCATATTGATGAATGTGCTGCGGGATTGACACCTCAGTTCACTATCTTTCCGTTTTATAAGATTCTCAGCCCCTCAGAAGGCATGAGAAAGAACAAAGAGAGGTTTTTTATTTTGAAGTATAAACCCGTTCTTAATGATTTAAAATTACGCTAATTGCTCGCGCGCGCTTAGAATTACAATAGCCATTATAATTGTAATTACAATTACATCTGTGACGCAATAAGTCAATAAACACACTTTGCTATGCCTGACGAGCCGCAACAGCGGTGAAACGCGTAGCGCTAAAGCAAAGTAACAGAAGACTTTGGGTTTTCATTGTTTTTAGTATCATCATTCGACACAGAAGTTTACAGTTTCTTTATATATATATATATATATATATATATATATATTTGGCCGTGCATCGCCGTTCGACCGGGGAGTAGTGACATGATCCTGATTGCAGAAAAATGCGTGTAATTGTCTCCTCGGACCTTACCATAAAAAATAAGGCCACACTGTGTATGTGTTGTACAGTAAAAATATGTGTTCCCAGTGTGGTTGTTCAGTGGCCTAGTGGTTAAGTATTTATATATTTACTATTTAACACCCAGTGCCATTGTTCTCTCTCTGCACTAAATCACTGATTGCAGTCTGTAAAGATGCTAAAACAAGTGTGTCAGGAAAACGGGGGCGGTCCTTTTTGTCAGCAGGGAAATTCTCAGGGGTAATATATAGTAAACGTGCTAAAACAAACAGGTTGCAATGTTTGTTTTATGACGCTTAGTATATATGGCTCTTTTAAAACGGCCTTGTTTTACGCCAAAAAACGCCAATCTTTAAATACTTTAAGGATCCAGCGCCATTTCCTCGGACTGTTTTCAGCGGCCCAACTTCTTCCAAATTCTTCCAACTCGGTTGTCCTAATAGGCTTCTCACAAAGCGCTCATCTGAAGCAAAATTAAACACCACACATTACTAATAAAAAATACCATGGCGCGATTCAATTAAATCATGTATTAAAAGCAGGAAAATTAAACGGGCTAATGAAACTTACCCTCGTTCTCCAAACCACCAGCTTTAGGTGAGTCTTCGCCAGTATTTCGAGTTCGGTTTTGTTGTGTTCTAAAAATCGCCTCTTCGTCTTCGTCTGATGTGAAGCCATCGTCGTACACTTCTTTCATGTCTGGTCACAACTGAAGGAAAAAAGTTACTCTGCACGTGCAAATACCACGGTATATCTAATTGTCTATTATTTCCGCATGGTTTGCCGGATGACAAAGAAGAACAAAGAGATCTATTGAAATTATCATTAGTGGCAATTGTTCAGCAAACCCGCTAGTTGGAAAACATCACATGCTCAAAAACAAACAACACAAATCAACTATTAAAACAAAGGCATCTACAGAAAAAACTATGATAAGTGCAAAACGGGCCGCATTTCTCAGACTGCAAGTTGTTTTGCAATAGTTCAGAGACCAACAACACATACACGAAACGCGATCAAATGTTCAAACGCTACTGCTTTTATTGGGATGCAAGGCATCTCAGTCACCAATTCCCAATCGAGCTAATCAACAAGTGCTTATTATGTTCTTTTGTGCGTTCAGGAACAAAGCGGAAGGGGCGCCTGCAATCAGTGATTTAGTGCAGAGAGAGAACAATGGCACTGGGTGTTGAATAGTAAATATATTAGATAGTTACTTCGGCCGACAGCAATATATCACATATTGCTGCAACTATATAACTATCTAATACATAGCTCCTGCCCTACAGTTGAGCGCTGTCAAGAATGAATTTCCAAGTGAGGGACTTCGAGTATTCAATGAAGAACATCCCACTGGCAGTAAAAATGCATTTCTTCAAGCACTAATTGCAAAAACGGAATCCTTACTCCAACGTATGCGCTAGAAAGCTTTCTTTCTCCTCAAGTAGATCACCGATGACACAACCAAAGAAACTTTTAAATTGAACCATACGAAACAGCACTGTCGCAATAAAACGATGATTACTCCTGAGGCCTGAACTCTTGTGAAGTTATATAGGTTTAGCGTGCTAACCTCACTAAAACAAAGCAAGTATGTCAGTCTTTGTTGTAGAAATGAAATATGCGCATACCCATGACTTAGGACACACTTTGCGTGCTGTGTTAGCGTGTTATGAGCGTGCTTTCACCTTTAGCATCAAAATCCCATGGAGGATCACAACTGTTAAATAATAATAATATATATATATATATATATATATATATATATATATATATATATATATATATATATATAGTACAGTTTTGTGCGGACGAGTGGAGTCCCGAGTGGAGTTTAAATTCGACGCACTGGACCCCCGACCGTGTAGATTTGCATGCAACAAAAAGTACTGTCCCTCCCCGTGGCCGGGTCATATTTACCAAGCAGACGCGGTCACTAAGCTAGATTTGAATCTTTTATCTCTGTTGTCGGCGTACGGCGATGGCGAAGCAAAAACGGTCGAATTTGAAGCTGGAAACTCAGCGATTCTCGGGCTTTAGCGGCACAATGTTTGAACCGGAATGCAATAAATGTTGAGTTTATTTATCTTCAGTCCCGATGATGGTGATTTGACGTTGATAAGTGTTTTTGCTTGGTATTTATTGGCCTTCACTCGCAAGACGGTTGGTTTTTCCTGTCGCCTCCCTTCCAAAATTTTATAGTGGACAGTACTTCGGGTGAAAGAAATCGGCAAAATGGCGTTTAAACCAGTCAGGACACACCAAGGGACATTGGAGTAATTTTTCTCGACTTTAAAAAGGCTTTTGATACTGTGGATCACTCAATTCTTTTGAGTAAGCTATATCATTACGGTATAAGAGGTCCGGTAAACGATTGGTTTTCATCTTACTTAAATGGCCGTGTCCAAACTACTCAAATTGATAAACGTATATCATCTAAAAGAGGCTCGGTTCTAGGCCCTCTACTTTTCTTGATTTATATTAATGATATTTATAATTCTTCTGAGAAACTTGCTTTTTATTTATTTGCTGATGATACAAACCTGCTGTATGCTGACAGGGATCTGAAGTCACTAGAAAGTGTAATCAACATAGAATTGCAGAAAGTCTGTGACTGGTTAAATGCTAATAAGTTGACCATAAATGCAAAAAAGTCTAATTTTGTTATCTTTAGACCAACACAAAAGAAGATTAGCTATCACATTAATATGAGGATATACAATAATGCCTCAAATAGTGATAATTTTCTTGAATGCAAAGATTATGTTAAGTTTCTGGGAGTGCTTATCGATAAAAACTTAACCTGGAAATATCATATCGACTATATTGCCTCTAAAATTAGCAGAATTGTTGGAATTATTTCACGATTAAGGCACTCCGTCCCTTTAAATACTTTAATCCAAATTTACCGTTCTCTGATTTTCCCATATACATACTACGGAATTGCTGCCTGGGGCCAAGCTGCACAGGTTTATTTGAGGAAGATCTTTATTTTACAAAAACGAGCTCTTCGGCTAATGTTCTTTGCTGGTAATAGATCTCGTGCTATTCCTTTATATGTCTCTGCTAATGTCCTACCCCTCTATATGCTTTATTTTGAAACAGTATGCTCTCTTATGCACGACGTATCAACCAATTCTGCGCCTCAGAACATCTGTGATCTTTTTACCTATTCATCCGACGTTCATACATATAACACTAGATTTTGATTCATTTTCGGAGCTAAGTTATGAAATTGTCTGAAGCCTGACCTGCGTAAGCATAGGAAAAAACCTTTCAAAAGCAAAATTCACCAATACTTACTTGCGGTGCTTCGTGCTGAGGATGATTATGTTGATGCCCCGACGTTAATCTTAAAAATTTCTAATTATCATTAACCAAACTAGCTATTATTATTACTTCAAGTTATGTTCTATGTTGTCTTGTAAAATTCATTAATAATTCATAAGACTAACGACCAATCTACGGGTAGTATTTGAGTCACATGTATACCTTTCTAAACCCCAATAAAAATCCGCTCCGCTAATTAGTATGCATTAACTTTCATACAGATCTCTACTGATTAACATTACAAACACGACAAACACAATCTATTGTTTCATTTCACAAGTAACATAAAATATTCGCGTGAGACCTTTATGGGCTTTAAAACAGCTCGCCTGCGGCTCGCCGTTTTTAACTGCCCATAAAGGTCTCCCGCTCATATTTTATGTATTACTTAAAGGTTCATGCTCTTCTCGTGTAAATGCTAGCTATCTGTGAATGTATGTGTATACCTATTTATTTATTTATTTATTTATTTTATTTTTATTTATTTATGTATTTATTTTATACTAAAAAAGTTAACGTTAAAAAACAACGACGTTTCGACCGATCAACGGTCATTTTCAAGTTGAAGGATAAAATTGTTTAACATGCGCTTATATAATAATCAATTGTAAAATGCTAATGAGGTACTGACTAAAACTCTAAAATATTTGCATAAAAACAATACGAGAAAATCGCGGCAATAATGGTGAGAACGCAAGGCAAAAGAGACAATATTAAAAGTGAATAATTTGGTAAAAACTTTTGCGCGGATCGAATCACACTGTTTGTTCAGTTTTGGTTTAAGTTCACGAATAAAAAGCATTTCAAAAATCAAACAGTCTAATCTACTCTGACACTTCTTTAAAATCTTGAAATTTGTTTCGATGGTCTCCGGATCCTGTCCATGCTCGTCCTTTGCGTGGTTGCCGATTGTTGATCGCTTATGTTCCTCCACACGTTGATGTAGGTGTCGACTCGTGAAGCCGACATAGTCTGCATCACACAGACCACACTTAAAATAATAAACAACGTTTTGTTGATTAACAATTGGAGGTTTGTGTTCTTTCGGTTTGAATTGTCTTTTTATCTTCTGACTTGTGTAAACGGGCTGGACAACGGCATCAATCTTTCGGCTGAGATCACCGAGTTGGTGTCTTACCGCATTTGCTGATTTTTGGTCTTTGAACGGTAGGACAATTCTGATAGGGGCATCATGGTCATCGGATAGTTGTTGTTTGGTACATACATCCTCGGAGACTTTCATTTCAATAAAATGTCTGATGGTGTTCTCTACGAGAGTTCCGGGATAATGCAGGCGAGCAAAAACTGTTTTTGCTCGCCTGCATTATCCCGGAACTCTCGTAGAGAACACCATCAGACATTTTATTGAAATGAAAGTCTCCGAGGATGTATGTACCAAACAACAACTATCCGATGACCATGATGCCCCTATCAGAATTGTCCTACCGTTCAAAGACCAAAAATCAGCAAATGCGGTAAGACACCAACTCGGTGATCTCAGCCGAAAGATTGATGCCGTTGTCCAGCCCGTTTACACAAGTCAGAAGATAAAAAGACAATTCAAACCGAAAGAACACAAACCTCCAATTGTTAATCAACAAAACGTTGTTTATTATTTTAAGTGTGGTCTGTGTGATGCAGACTATGTCGGCTTCACGAGTCGACACCTACATCAACGTGTGGAGGAACATAAGCGATCAACAATCGGCAACCACGCAAAGGACGAGCATGGACAGGATCCGGAGACCATCGAAACAAATTTCAAGATTTTAAAGAAGTGTCAGAGTAGATTAGACTGTTTGATTTTTGAAATGCTTTTTATTCGTGAACTTAAACCAAAACTGAACAAACAGTGTGATTCGATCCGCGCAAAAGTTTTTACCAAATTATTCACTTTTAATATTGTCTCTTTTGCCTTGCGTTCTCACCATTATTGCCGCGATTTTCTCGTATTGTTTTTATGCAAATATTTTAGAGTTTTAGTCAGTACCTCATTAGCATTTTACAATTGATTATTATATAAGCGCATGTTAAACAATTTTATCCTTCAACTTGAAAATGACCGTTGATCGGTCGAAACGTCGTTGTTTTTTAACGTTAACTTTTTTAGTAAAATCCGTTTCGAAAAATTTGTTGATTCGAATTTATTTTTTAACTTGAATTACTAATTTATTTTGCTAAATTTGATTGTAAGCTACACAAACCGCCTCGATTAGCTTTGCTACAAGCGGGTTGTGTATTTTTTCTTAATTGTATAATTGTAATAATCGGAATTAAGGTGAAGTGAAGTAAGTAAGGTAAGAATGCTTTATTTTGTATTATTTTCTGTTTTTCGTCGGCAAATCAGTCCGGTGATAATATCTGTAATATGGCTTGTAGAAACACTTACAACTCAACTCATTCCTCAGCGATTATCTCGTGCAAATGCCCCGAAATGTGGCTTTTGACTCACAAGACACTTGACGAAACCACACAATAAACATAAATACCATTTTATTTTGACATAATCTAGATGTATTTCACAAATCCGTAAATAACCCGATGTCTCACATATCACGCTTGGGCTGCCTGTGGTCAATCTAGCTGACGTGAGGGCGTGCTGAAGACCATGCCACTTTTTAGTCATGCCGACACTGATTACGTGCTGTTGTATCTGGCGCGCAGGAAACAAGGATTAGCGACTGATTTTTAACAGTTTAGAGTTATCATTTTGCCTACCTGAGGGTTGCTACATCGCGCTTATGTATACTTTTATCGCTTATGCAACCAACCGTATTAAAAGTTTTTGTGGCCCTGTGAACAAGTAATTGCGCTTGTTTCTAATTTTAAAGCCGATTTTATCATAATTGACAATCTTAGGTAGAGAGGAAGTTATAGAAACGTTATGGCCAACATACGTTTGTTGAATATTGATCTCAGGTGACAACCGCGAGACGTCAAAGCTAACCGAGACAAGAGAAAGAAAAGAAAACGAGAATGAAGGTCAGTTGAACCACGTAGACGAATAATTGCTGGGGTGAACAAGCGTGATGCGATACATGATCTTGAAAATTATTGAATACTTCCAGTGGTAGGAGAGTGATGGTATATGTTAAGCTGGTAAATAAATGAAAGTTGTATTTGTCAGTGTGTGACACGGGCATTCTTGATAAAAAAAAGAATTGCGAGTCCTCCGAACAGGAGTCAAACCTATGAGCTTCCAATTACCGGATTTGATACATCAAACTGAACTTCAGAAAGGAGCAGATCATTTGAAAATCAAGCGTTTGATAAGAAAGCCATTATTTCCCTTGTATCGGTTCCCAATGGAAATTACGGATAATATTTCTGCGCTGAAGGTCATGCTGTTCCACAGCGAATTGGAGGACAAAATACATAACATACCAGGCGAAATAGCCAGTCATTGCACACGATATGTCGAGAGCAAGACACGATCCGTTAGACTTCCTTCGCTTCTTCGATGACTATGATGTTTCCTATATTGCACCAGTGGAAACGTGGACCCTTCTCTCGTGTTGTTATTGTTTTTTTGGTCAAAGGGTGGTGGAGGGGGCGGAAGGGGGTAAGGCGAATTAGCGTTTGCTGTGACCTAGTGTTTTTGTTTTTATTAGCCCCTTAGAGAATATTTCATTGTGGTTAGAAAAGGATTCTATGTAATTTTTGTTTCAGTTTGGTGGTAGATACTTGGCTGCATGAAGCTCTGTTTTAATACCGATTGCTTGACATGGTATTCGTTTTACTTTTCTAGGTCAAATGCATCTGCAAGAAGCCATTCAAAGTATGAAGGACGGAGTCAGAATAGACACGGAGCAGCTCATGGATCTTAAACAACCTTTCCGACCTAATCCAGGCGAAGGCCCAAAACCCAGAGATCTGAAATTAGACGAAATATATGTCAACCTGGTGATTTATGAAGGCAGATTAGAGTATAAGTTTCCTGAAGATAGATGGGAACAGCTCAAAGTATACCTCAAACCCAATTCGAATTGGTCTGAGCCTACACGACCACAAGATATTATTGGTTGTAATTTCAAGAACGTTCTTGTTGTTGGTCGTCCAGGCATTGGCAAAACAATGCTGTGCACCAAGCTTCTTCGAGTATGGGCATTTGATGGCGAAATGCATACGCAATTTGACGTAGCCTTTCTTCTGAAATTCAGGCACTTAAATATGAAAACAGATCTCAATCTTCATGAACTGTTGGCTCGCTCGGAAACAGTAGAGCATTTGGATGACGAAGTCTTGATGTACATTCAAGAGAATCCCACTAAAGTACTCTTGATTTTTGATGGAATTGACGAATTTCCTGCAAGATCAGATATAGCCAATGATGACTCCAGATACAAGAACACTGTGGAAGAGAAGATGCCTCTCCACAGTCTTTATAACAAGTTAGCGTCAGGAAAACTCCTCCGTGGTGCCACTGTAATCTCCACAATACGACCAGCTGCTGTGGAATGCGTTACACATCTGAACTTTGATAGAACAGTTGAAGTAGTAGGATTTTCAACTGAGCAAGTTGAGGGATATGTAGAGAACTTTATGGATGGTCATCCTAACGCCGATGCAAAAGAAATAATCTGGCTACATATTCGCTCAAACTTAAACATCTTTTCGCTGTGTTATGTTCCAGTAAACTGCTTTATCATTTGTCATTGTTTCCTACAAATAATAAACACCTGTCCTTATCCTGCACGAAAGCTCCCCACAAAGCTTACCGAGATCTACAGCATGGCTGTCAAGATTTTTTTCTATAAACACAACCATGATGACAGATATAGCCGCTCAAAAACGGCACTGAACTCATACATGTACAAAACATTTAATGAGCTACAACCTGAAAACGATGAGGTGTTCATGAGACTGGGAGGAATCGCTTTTGATGGCATTAAAGATGGCAGACAAGTATTTGAATCGAGCGAAGTTCAAGGGCTGGAGGATTGTGGCCTGCTTCACCGTCTACCTGATGTGAGACCCCGTAAACTAAGTGAACCTCCCAAATCTCAATATTGTTTCATGCATTTAACGATCCAGGAATTCTTTGCTGCTAAGCATGTAACGGACACAATGAATGAAGAAAAACTGCGGGAATTTGTAGCCAGCCACATTTGCTCGGATGCATGGCAAGTAGTGATGCAGTTTGTGGCTGGGCTTTTAAAGCGTGGTCCAGACGGAGCAATGCCAAACGTTGATATTTTCACCGAACGCCTTCCCACAGCAGTAATTGGGAAGAAGGAGAATGAGGAGGATGAACTAAGCCGGTGGCCTAATGACAATGACAAACGTTTAGCCTTGCACGTGTTCAGATGCATTTTTGAAGCCGATGTAGAGCAAAGAGTACTACAAAGCAAACTTGCAGAAATTGGTTTTGATACGGTAGATTTTAGTAGCTGCGGTCTTGTAGCGGTTGACTTTGCAGCTGTTGTTCATTTTCTTAAAACTGCTAAGAGATTATTACACGTGGATTTGCGTGATAACAATATTGATTTGTTAGGTTGTGTAGAGATTGCTGATTTACTAAAAGATTCTGAACTCACCACGTTGAACCTTGGTTCCAACAGTTTAGGAGACCAAGAAGCAGAAAACCTGTGTGATGCACTGAAAGGTAAAAATTGTAATCTCACTAAGTTGGACCTCAGCACTAATTATTTAAAAGACCAAGGAGCAGGACGCCTGCGAGGTGCACTAAAAGATGTAAATTGTAAACTTACTAAGTTGGGCCTCAGATCTAATGATATAAGAGACCAAGGAACAGCACACCTGTGCGATGCACTAAAACATGTAAAATGTAAACTTACTGAGTTGGACGTCAGTAACAATGGTTTAACACAGCAGGGAGCAAAGCACCTGTGCAGTGCATTAAAACATGTAAATTCTAAACTCGCTACCTTGAACCTCAGTGGTAACAATATAGGAATGCACGGAGCAGCACACCTGTGTGATGCACTTGAAGATGTGAATTGTAAACTAACTGAATTAAACCTTAGCTATACCAAGTTAGGAGAACAAGGAGCTTCACACCTGTGCAATGCACTAAAACATATAAATTCTAAACTTACTGAGTTGGACCTCAGTGGTAACCAAATAGGAGAACAAGGTGCAGCACACCTGGGTGATGCACTAAAAGATGAAAATTCTAAACTCACTAAGTTGAACCTCAACAATAACGATATAGGAGAGCGGGGAGCAGCACACCTGTGCAATGCACTAAAAGATGTGAATTGTAAACTCGCTACGCTGAACCTTAAGAAAACAAATATAGGAGACCCAGGAGCAAAACACCTGTGCGCTGCACTAAAAGATGTTAATTGTAAACTCGTTACGTTGAACCTCAGTGAAAACAAAATAGGAGACCATGGAGCAGCATACCTGTGGAATGCACTAAAAAATGTAAATTTTAAATTGTCCGAGCTGAACCTCGAGAATAATAATATAGGAGACCAGGGAGTAGTGCAACTGTGTGATGCACTTGAAAATCATGTTGAACTCAAGTTGCACCTTAAGCTTAGTCGTAACTATATTGACCGGACAAGAGGATACTTAAGTAAAGTGCTATTAGATGTTAAGTGTAAAGTCAGTATGTTGGACCTTGGTTATAAAAGAAAGAGACCATGAAGAAACACTTCCGTGTCACAGCAAAATGTGCAATCATAAAATCTACTTCAAATAGTTCCTCGATTAATGTAGTAAAAGATGTAAATCGAGAAGTCAGTAAGTTGAACCTCAACACATGATGTATGAACCGAAAGCAAGGAGCGGCATACCTTAGTGGTAATGCACTGAGAGATGTAATAAGATTCGGGAAATTGTTCACATATTTGTTTAAAATA
>JAEMWC010000168.1:1147500-1152500 GCA_016490735.1 Pachyseris speciosa | reverse complement strand
CACTGCAACTGACCGGAAGAGGCGCTGAAGGCATGTCTCTCAAGTCAGACGGGAGGCCCGCAAGGCCACAAATCGTTATAAAAGACGAATGCAGAGAGCTAAATTAAGATCAGAACATACATGTTTCTGGTTTGTATTAAATGTAAAGACATCAACAGATAATAACCTAAAAAAGGACAAGATTTGCTAGCAAAAGAACAAACTTAGTAGTCATATTGTAACTTGCGTTATTAAAGTTGAATTTCAAGTTCAAATTATCACACCTGGATCAACAGATTTTTTTCATTTCCTCAGTTGAGGACATTGAGCGCTCGAATGGTGTTCATGTTTTAGTGTTGACAGTTTTTCTTTCTTGTATGAACCAGATTGTACTGATGGTTTTGTTGGTGGCACTTATGTAAAATTGAAGTGAATAAAAATTTCATTTGGATATACCTAATGACGCTATCAATTGAGAACAGTACACAATTTGTACAAAAGCTTTGTAGTTAATACATTAGATGATGGGTAAAATAACAAAACTAAAGCGATATGACAGGTGCCTTTCAAGTTTGTGCCTATGCCTGAACCCTTTTTTTTTTTTTTATCACATTTGTGACCAAACCTTATTACACTCGTGACTTTATTACATTTGTGACCAGTTATTACACTTGGGCCTTCTAGGACCTGAAAGGCACCGAGACTAGAAATGGGCTTTGTTTTTTACTCGAAATACCTGTAGCTATACCGAGTTACAAATCATGTTAGGTTTCGGTCTTTTCTTCTTCCTTTTTTCCTGTGCAACAAAATGCAGAATAGAAACCACATGGTAGTGTTTTCATTGGCCAATGCACAGCAGAAGACACATGGTGGTGTTTTCATTGGCCAATGCACAATAGAAGGCACGTGGCGGTGTTTCATCGTAGTCCAAAGTGCAAAGTATTGCATCATTAGGGAGCTTAAGCAACGAGGACGGCAAAGGCAACGAGAACGCCACAAAACAATAGGCTTAATGAGCAAAAACAATCGCTCTGCATGTGCGTTTTACATTTTGATACATTTTTTTCCCGTCCTCTCCAAAACAGCAACGTGAAATGACCAAATTTTAGGTTTTCTCGACAACGTGGGCGTGTGACTGTATAAACGTTTTCTTTCTTTTTCCTTACTTTAACGCCGTTCATAACAATTTAGTCTCTAAATAGTTCGCCAGTATTTCTCAAGTTAAACAAATTGGAATAATAGGAAAGCGTTACAAAAACGAGAAGTTAGATTTTGAAATGACGTTTTCGTCGCCGTCAACAACGTCGTTGCTAAGGCTCCCTATTAACGAAAAATGAAAAGCGCGTCTCGCATAAAATTAACTTTCAAAAGTGTTTCTTGTTTTGTTTTTTCAACCACCATGAACAAGAAGAGATTTACAGACTTTACAATCTATCTTGAAGCATTCACACAAAGGATTGTTCAAAGATATCCAAATGCTACTGGCTTTATTGACAAGAAAAAGGGGAATATGCTTCAACGGTTTCCCGAACTGGATTTAAATATGAGAGAACCACGGCAACGTGATCAATTTTTGGTAGTGAAGCAAGCGTTTGAGTTATCAGTCAATGATGAACGAAGTAAATGCTATCATGACATCGACATCTAGTCTCCTACGCAGACGTCGGGCATTACTAAACCACGAAACACCGAAACACCGAAAACAGCGAAACGAAACACCGAAACACCGAAACAGCTATTTTTTTCTACTTTTTTCTCAAACACCGAAACAGCTATTTTTTACCACTTTGATGGTCAATAAAATAGACAGGCCAAACGGCTCTCATTGGTCCTTTGGTGTTATCGTTGACCTTCAAAGTTTGTCTCTTACGAGTATATCTTACTCTAACATTCGAGGATCTCTTTTTCTCCCAGCCAGCAGTATGAACTCCATTATCCAGACTGCGTGGTGCGTTTTCATTAACCCCTTTCCGTTAAACGTTAGCCTGTATAGCAGACGTTTTGGCTTTTTGGTGTACGAACATTCGTTGAAAGACCGCCATTTTGGAAGCCATCCAAGGAGAGAACTGGGGACGGTCAGTGTAAGATATGGATTGCCGACTGCAGACCCGGACTGCGGACCCGGACTGCGAACTGGGTATAAAACGCGGACTGAAGGCTCCGGACTAGGAACAAAAAGCGGACCGAGTATAAAAAAGGGAGTATAGAACAAAACTAGGATTGTACTGGCCCAGATGCAGGTTAAAAAAAGCCTTGAGTCTGCTTATTCCGTGTCAAGATTTGTCACGTACATAGTAATGCTCAGTTACACGAAATGCTCAGTTTCAACATCGACCGAGCTAGAGAGAGTATAAGAGTAGAGACTTTATCTTGAAATTGTACTTTACTCCACGAGTTTAACACTAGATCGAGGGATTCAGGCATATAAAAGGCAACCGGACCTTGCACTGGCGTGCATCACAAAATTGCTGGTCCAAGTCTAGTCTAGATATAAATGCTGTAAATGGAAATGTGTGCTCGTTCGACTGCAACTGGCCACTGGTGCAGAGAAGATAAAACAGGAAATACCGGTGCGCTTCTTTTTTGGGAGAAAGTCCAAATCCGTATTTGTGAACATAAATCAAATAAAGTGGATTCTCGATCAGACAATTCTGAGCGTTTAAAAAAAAAGTATTTTAAACAAGCGGTTTTCCGTGCCAAAATGGTACAACACAATTACCGTACATGACATTATAACTGACAAGCGTCGCCATTTTCCCTATCATGAAGAGCTCGAGGTCAAAATAGGTAGGTTTTCTGTATACTCTGGTAATATTTAGAGCAATTGTAAGCACCTTTCCTACAGTTCAAGAATTTGAGTGCAGTAATACATTTCGTTGCTCCGTGCTTTTTGTACAATGTTTTGTACTCAGTCCGCGGTTTGTACCCAGTCCGCAGCCTTCAGTCCATATTTTATACTCAGTCCTCGTTTTATACCCAGTCCGCAGTCCGGGTCCGCAGTCCGGGTCTACAGTCCGCAATCCATATCTTACACTGACCGTCCCCAGTTCTCTCCTTGGATGGCTTCCAAAATGGCGGTCTTTAAACGACCGTTCGTACACCAAAAAGTCGGAAGAGTTGAAAACACTGACCCCCGCTCCGTGGACTACCCACTGACCCCCACTCCGTGGACTACCCCACAGAGTACTCCACGGACTACCCTATGGACTACTCCGCGGACTACCCCCCTTATGGTAAAACAAAAATCACTTTTAGGCTGAAGACGTACTTGCGTCAAGCCCCGGCTACACGTTCAAACATTGTTGTAAAACATTTGTTGGATGAACAATGTTAGAACGTGTAGCATGCATGTTTGATGACGTTTGTTCAACATTTTTTTTGGAAGAATGTTTTGATTTCGATCAAACATTTTCTCCAACATACAACAAATGTTAAAGCGTGTAGCCACCCTTTCAACAATGTTGTATTGCAAAGACCAATCAGAGAAGGGTCCAGTCTCCAATCCGAAGCCTAATGGCAGAGGTGGAAATTGTTGAAGCCAGAACCCCGGAGCGCGTGTTTCCAACAATGTTATATGCGTATCCAACATTTTTAGAAGCGTTCTTACAACAATGTTAGGACGTGTTCTTCTAACAATGTTACAACGTGTAGCCGGGGCTTCAGTCGCCATCTTGGTTACCGCCATTTACCTAAAGATAGAACTCCGGTCTCCGGACTCCGGTCTCCGGACTCCGGTCTCCGGACTCCGGTCTCCGGACTCCGGACTCCGGTCTCCGGACTCCGGACTCGGGATTCCAGAATCTAGAAAATCAGAAAGAGCTCGGATTGAGGACAATATTTGAAACCAAATGTTCCTGCAAATGATCGAACTCTACTACCGTCACTGTGTTTCGCCTATCTCCTAAGTTGACATCAAAATGTTCCTGTTTTGTATATACCGTAGGTAACTCGGCTAGCACCATCTTGTATGAAACACATAATTCACTTACTAGGCAAGTTGTTTGGCTATACAATAATGTAAATAAATGTAAGATGTTTATAATTTTTACTTTTCATTTTCTCTGTAACATCCGCAAGTTGATTGTCTTGTGAGTAAGGATCCTCGTACTTCGAACAAGCGAGGAGCGGGGCTTCGACAAAACACTGATCCCTCGTTTACTGATCCCCACTGACCCCTACTAATCCCCTTACTGATCCCCCTACTGATCCCCTATAAAATTCACTGGCTGTATAAAGTTCAAGGATAAATTCGGCTGGAAGATAAACACAAGCGTCAAGCGAGCGACATAACAATCCGGAAGTCGATCCAATCAACATCCGGTTGCAGTGTCGCTCCGGGTATGCTCATCGTCGAACTGTTTTCGTTTCTTTCTGTCTTGTTGCCGTTATCGTGGATTTTCGTAGATATGATTAACATACTTGATGATGCTTCAATTGATTTTGCGCTCGTTTATCGTAGAAGAGAGCTGGGGTACTTGTAATGAGGGTGAAACGAGTTTATCTAAAGTAGGTCCTCCATCGGACCAAGTTTCCACCATCTTTGAACTCTGACGTAAGCAGAATTTATCCTTGAACTTTATTCAGTCTCAAATCCTTTGTTGTTGTTGTTGTTGTTGTTGTTTACCTTTTTCCAGTGATTTTATAGGGAAACAGAAGGGGGATCAGTAAGGGCATCAGCAAGGGATCAGTGGGGGATCAGTAAACGGGGGATCATTGTTTTGTCGAAGCCCGCTAGAAGCGAGAGATGTATACGAGTGGTGGCGTTTTGATCGAATTTGATCGTAAGTTACACAACCCACCTCGATTAGCTTTGCTACATGCATGCGGGTTGTGTATTTCTCTAAATTGTAATTTTTAAATTATTGAAATAAGGGGATGATGATGATGATGACAGGCACAAAGCTTCATGGGAAGATTTATCTTGGACATCGAGTACCACCGGAACGGTCATCTACAAGTTCAGTGCCAGTAAATGATCAAAAAGGTGCTTGAGATTTTCCTAAAAGTTGCTCGAAAATTGC
>JAEMWC010000168.1:1055000-1137500 GCA_016490735.1 Pachyseris speciosa | reverse complement strand
TTCACATCCCAATTGTTTTAATTATCGAAAATTGAGTCGGCGAGTTCGAAAGGAAATGAAGTCTCACTTCATTTATTATTCAAAGACTTTGGCAAGTGGTTCGAAGACTTGACGTCTCGATGCTCTTGACCTACCGACGAAACTGGACTGTCATCGTGCGCAGTAGTTTGCTTCTTGGACTCCCATTGAAGAGAAAGCCTAAAAAAATTTTTTGTTTTTTCAGTGACTCGAATTTGACTCGAGGTTGACTTGTGACTCGTGGTTGACTCGTTCTGCGACATAACTCAACTCCGACACATTGAAATGAACTCGTAGTCTAATGTACGGACTGTCCATTTAACAAAAATTTAAAGATACGTCATCTTTTGACCTACGCCAGTGGGTCTTCGTTTTAGACCAGAGGGTCTTCGTTTTAGACCAGTGGGTCTTCGTTTTAGACCAGTGGGTATTCGTTTTAGACCAGTGGGTCTTCGTTTTAGACCACAGGGTCTTCGTTTTAGACCAGCGGGTCTTCGTTTTAGACCACAGGGTCTTCGTTTTCGACCACAGGGTCTTCGTTTTAGACCAGAGGGTCTTCGTTTTAGACCAGCGGGTCTTCGTTAAAGACCACAGGGTCTTCGTTTTAGACCAGTGGGTCTTCGTTTTAGACCAGTGGGTCTTCGTTTTAGACCAGAGGGTCTTCGTTTTAGACCACAGGGTCTTCGTTTTAGACCACAGGGTCTTCGTTTTAGACCACAGGGTCTTCGTTTTAGACCACAGGGTCTTCGTTTTAGACCAGCGGGTCTTCGTTTTAGACCACAGGGTCTTCGTTTTAGACCAGTGGGTCTTCGTTTTAGACCAGTGGGTATTCGTTTTAGACCAGAGGGTCTTCGTTTTAGACCAGAGGGTCTTCGTTTTAGACCAGTGGGTCTTCGTTTTAGACCACAGGGTCTTCGTTTTAGACCAGCGGGTCTTCGTTTTAGACCACAGGGTCTTCGTTTTAGACCAGCGGGTCTTCGTTTTAGACCAGCGGGTCTTCGTTTTAGACCACAGGGTCTTCGTTTTAGACCAGCGGGTCTTCATTTTAGACCACAGGGTCTTCGTTTTAGACCAGTGGGTCTTCGGTCTTCGGTCTTCGTTTTTGGGTCTTCGTTTTCGACACATCCCTCGGGCTTGACACTGATAGGTGCATAAATCAAACGGTAGCCTACCAAGCGGATGGCACGGCCATTGCCTGATTGCATATACAAAGAAATGTATGGAAAAAAAAAAGAAAGAAATGTATGGAAAACCGGACAAATCCAGACATTTGTCCGGATTTGTCCGGTTTTTCATGCATTTCTTTGTAAATTTTTTACGTTTTTAAATGCCTGTATCTCAGTCAAAACTAGCCAGATTAACACCAAACTTGGGGATTTTGTGAATCTCGGTATGCTCTTTCTGACTATGTGGATCAATAGTTGCTAATCCCATAATTCACAGACTCGTACCTAGTCCCTCACGGTATGAAATCAGGCAATTGAAGAAATTAGTCGCTTCATGTAACACTCACCAGACCCAGTATCCAATTCCAAACAAACATGGCGGATGGGGAATGTTCACCAGAAAAAGCAAGCTATGTAGCTCGGCCCCCAGCAGTACTATTTTATCACAAATCAATGAGACATTTGGCCGAAAAGATATGTGAAAGATGCAGCCAAGATGTCGTAAAGAAGGTAGGGCTTTTTACGCGGCTTCGAGCTGCAGTTTTCAATGCCTGTATTTAAGCTAATAGATTTTGAATACAACGTTAACTGCAACAACAGAACAACTTTATTGATTTAGTGTTAGCAATCATACATAATGCTTGAGAACCCGTAGGTAGCTTAGAAGCTATTCAAGGTTGATGATGAGGATTGATCCTGATCTGTCGTGTTCTGTTTGTCGTGTTTGAAATGTTCATTTCTAGCCTGCCATTTTATTGTTTTCATGTTCATTGTCCCTGAAATTAAAAGGCCTGCAGAAGGGAAGGATTCTTGCTTGTTTAGGTCGAGTGAAAGATATAAAATCTGACAGGATCGTGGAACGTAGGGCAATGTTTTGTTATTTTTGGTGGCTTTTTTGACTACAGTAAAATATATATTAATATTTTTTTTAGAAAGGACTTCATCTTCATTTTCAACAAAGTGTGGAGCTTAGGACTGTGTCCTGGGAACAATTTCCCGATGGGTGACCAAATTTATTCATTGAAAATGTCAAGCAGGATTGTGCAGGAAGGGATGGTAAGCACTGTATAGTGTACAATTATTATTACCCGGGCTGCGCTCGTCTCGCGCGGCGCCCGGGTCATAAACTACCGACGGTTCTTCTTTTTCGTCGTCGAGTATCATCCACAAATGGCACTTCCGGCGTTTCTGCGCAAGCGCTAACTATTTTTAACAACAGTGATGCGTGTTGTCACGTATGGGAAAATGTCAATTCATCTTGTGGCTTTTGAAGTCTGAACAAACAATATGTTAAGAGAAGTGTCTATGCGAATGTTTGGAAGTTCAACGGTGAGAAGAAAGTTTTTAACATGAGTAAACTTAACGGCAGATGGACTGCCGTGTTTCCCTGTGTCTGCTTCAGTAGACAGCGAGTAGTCTCTAATTTTGGCGACGGATTGTGGGGGCACGTGCGCGCACGAAGTTGCGAGGAGACGCGACGCGAGGGGAGCGCCAAAAATTTGAGACTACAGACAAAGGGAGTTTGACCTTTCACGGCCGAATGATTCGAGTGTAAATCTCATATCAACAGCAAGAATGATGCCTGTTGTCACTTATCGGAAAACGTCGATTCACCTTGTGTCTTTGAAGTCTGAACAACTAATAAAAATTATGTTAAGACAAGTGTCTATACGAATGTTTGCAAGTTCAACAGCGAGAAGAAAGCTTTTAACCTGACCAAAATTTAACTCCAGATGGGCTGCCGTGTTCCTGTATCCGCTCCATTGAGATGTACATTTTGTTGAATAACTCAAGTACGGGATATCACACACCCCTGAGACTTTAACAGGTAGTTTATTTACTATTTTGCCACAATATCTCAATTTCTGGACTTTAATTTTTGAATGATAAGCGATTATATTTTACAAATGTACTAGCGTCCCTTGAAACTGTCCAGAAACGTTCCTTTCTTGTGTTTCAAATGACCCTGGATTGATGTATTTGTAAACAGTTTCACTCTGCTAATTGATTTTCTACTCACATTTCACCGAGACTCCATTCACATTTATGCGAAAAAATCCAACATCGTTCGATAAGCGTTTCCTTTCTCAAACAATTATCCATCGAAGTGAAAACAAGTGTGCTTAGTTTTTTTTTTTTTTGGAATCAATACACTATTTTTATCATCTTGCATAACGATAAACCTCTGTGGCCTAAAGGTCATTGTTCCTGCCTGTGACGCAGCTAACCCGGGTTCGATGTCTTTTAGTGGTATATATCACGGGCTTTATTTTTTCTGTTTCTCTTTTTCTTGTTCTCTTAGAAATATTTTTTACAAGTGTTATAATTATTGTGCTCAATGGTTGAGCTGTATTTTAGAGGAATATATGTTGATAGGGGTCTAAAGAAATAGACTCCAACACAAGCTAAACACAATGCGTCCGATGTAAGAAAGACAGACTTCCCTCTATTCTTTTGTTTAGCACTAAGTTAGGGATACAATACTGTTTTTTGCAAGCCCGGGTTTAGGCTAATTGTAGCCTCTTGTTGTAGTAATAAAAATGCATGTTAACAGCAATTGTGGCGATTATGTTATGCAATATCTCAAATTTAAACCTCTGTTCACAGACACCTTTCTAAGATAGATGTCTCTCTTAAATAATCATCTGGTAATTATTTTGGCTCAGTGTCAGTCATACATCAATCATTTTATTGTCACTCATGATCAAGTGACAACGAATTCCGATTATTTATGTTTACCAAAGACATTATGTGAAAAAAGAAATCATATCCTGTCCTTTGCCTTCCTTTTATCGGAGGACAAAATCCCCTAAAATGGCTCATTTTCCACCATTTTAAATTCAGTCAGTGGGGCAATCAGAAGACCAGGAACTAACTAGCTTGTGATATCAACCCAGTATCTCATCCTCTCTCATTGACCTTATCTTGCAGTCAGATTGAGTTTGAGACATTTTGTCAGCCAGAATCAGGAAGACCTCAGAATTTTGCACTGAACTGCTACATGTAGTTATTTTTTTGTCATGGAGATACATCACAACACAACTGTCACTAGCGGCCAGTTTTCTTTGTGCACAGTTTTAATTAAAATCACAGATACCTTCCAATACCATTATTTTCTTTGTATTGCTTTTTTACCATGTCTACTATTCAAAAAAAAAAAACACAAACTGGCTTAAGGGGTGATCAGTGGCAACCTTTGTGGTTTTTTAATAGCAAGCAGGCTGTGTTAGCCTGCATTTTATTCCTGGATTTTATTCCTGGTTTATCACTGACTTAGTTACCACTGACAAACAACTGTGTAATTTTGTTTGTTTCTGTGGCTGTTGTTGTTTACTTTACATTTTTGTTTGGCAGTCATCTTTCTGGCAAGCTTCCATTCACCTGAAGTGGTGTTTGAACAACTATCAGTTATTTATAAAATACCAAGGTAAATTATTACATTTGACTAAGACATTTTCTAAAAATGTACATACATCATTTCATACACTCAGTATTTTAATCTTGTCAGTAAAGTAATTTAACCGATAAGAGTGAACTAAGGAGAATAACATGTTGATATTGGATTTTAAGTGACTAATTCAGTTAATTATTTGTTAAGTTTTTTATTGATCCTGCAGCACTTTAATTTACCAGGTTATTAGCAAGATCCTTCACAGCCATTGTACCCTACTTTCCAACTGGAACAATGGAGAGAGAGGAAATTGAAGGCAGAGTTGCCACAGCAAAGGTAATATTATCATGCTTAAAGCACATAGAGGGGACTGGAGTATTTTGTGTAATTCTTGTGTTATGTAATCTAGTTTTCAGTGTAGTTTGTCCTCATTTGCCAAGCCAGACTGTTTTTGAAGGTTATTGTTTACAATCATACAATATTGTCTTTAGTTATTAAAATACAAAAAGATTAAATTTGTATGTTTATTAATCAATCAAGCAATTATAGATATCATTCCACAGCACATAGACAGAAACAATATTCTGAACAGTACAATAAAACACTGGTAAAAGACATGTTGCATTATGGTCTAAATGTATTACACAGATGATTAAGTTTCTTTTCTTGTATTTAACACTGTCTTTTCTAAATGTGTACATTCGATAATCTAAACCTATGGAAATAGTAACCATTTGACACTATGTAATAGTAAGTGAAATAAAAATTGTGATAAATAATAACTTGAACTAGAAGAAGACATTTCATCTTTTTACATGTTTGACGCCTTGCCCTGGGTGTTTAGAATTGTTCAGAAATAAATCATACATGTAATAATAATTGTTATTATAATAAATGATAATAATAATAATAATAATAATAATAATAATTTAACAAATAAATAATAATAATTATAATTGTTATAACTGGAAAAATTCTGTTGACAGCCAAATTTAAGAATGTTGCAATTTTGGCATCCACCTGGATGTCCAGTATACAGTAAAAACCCGCAACTAAGAACCTACATTTTTGGGAAGTAGCCTAAACAGGTTCTTATATAAATGGTAGTTAGCACAATTTTAGGCTACTTAGGTTCTTAGAATAGGTTCTTAATTCTGGAGAAAAGCAAATAAAACTCAGCTGCAAAACAAGATGGTTATTGGCTTATTTTCTACTTTCAATAAAAAAAAACTCATTTTTACAGTAATGAGAATCGGCTTTTTTCTTCAAATAGGATTCTTGCACTGCAGCTGTAATGTACTAAATATGATTTTAGAAAATAAGAACCTGTTTTCAATTTTTAGGCTAAATAGGTTCTCGTTTATAGTGGGCTATCGTTTATATTTTAGGCTAACAGGTTCTTAATTTTCAGGTTCTTAGTTGCGGGTTTGTACTGTATTGCTATAATATTAGTTACAGATATGCCAATAATGGACTGTGACTTAAAAAAATAATAATAAAAAATGGACTGTGGTGGAAAGGTTTAATTTAAATAAGAAATTATTTTCTACACTTTAGACAATGGCAATGCTGTTGTCAACTATTCCACTGACAGCAAGAGGTCCCTCACAGATCATGGTGTTTGACATTCATGCTCTACAAGAGAGGTTTTATTTTACTGACAATGTTATACCCAGGTAATGTATAAGAGGGGTGTGACATTGGCCATTTAAGGAGTACAGCTGTATCAGTCAAAGAGAAAATTCTTTTGTCTCACTGAGATGCCAATGTTTGGAGAGCTGAAGTCAAGATATTTTTTCTTTTGTGTTAATCTTCCATTATTAACCCACCTCCTTCCAAACAAAGTTGACTGCCTCCAGTAAAGTTGCCCCACCTGTTACCCAATGGCAGTGATGACCAAAACATACAGTACCGCTCTAAACTATAGCCCCATTTACGGCGACTTTGCTTCAGTGGATTGCGACTCCGTGCCTCGGTTTCACCTTGGCAAAACCTTTTCTAACCAATTCGAAAACCTCGGTTTTGCCTTGGGTTTTTGCAGTTGACTTATGCTGCAGCAGATTTGCGGTAATGAACAAATCACAATGCTTAGTCAAAAGAATACTGTAAGCATTGCATTTCCTGATGAAGGCGCATTCAAGCGATTTCACACCATGTTCAACTCTTTTCCTACAATCACTTGCACCAAGATAAGAGATGGCGACAAGAGGATCGTCAAAGTCAAGGATGGTAAATTAATTTAAACTGTCCATGGCAATGGATGTTTTCCATGCAATAAGGAGGCCCTGCCAGGAGAGGGTCCCGTGTTGCTTGTCTGAATTTCAAAATCTCCCGAGTCGGTGTTTAAATTGCTAATTCTCGGCCTTGATGCCACTGGTGGAATTTTGCTGGGAGTGATGTCGCCTGTCGGGATTTGTTGTCTGTGCTGTCACTACTTTTTGGGCCATGTTGCCTGTCGGAATTTACCCTGGCAAGGCCTCAATAAGCAGTCTGTTCCATGCCAAAGCAGAGCACTTTAAGAGAAATCTGGATTTTAAGGAGGCTTGAAAGGCTTTTTTGTTGCTGTAGGTGGTGGTAAATGATGAAAGATTACAAAGAAGGACATTTAGTGGTGTGGGCAAAGTATATGTCTCTTTGCAACTCTATTGTTGGGCTATACTTTAAGGGTACTTATGATGTCATATCAGTGACCATGGTAATGCGCCAGGTCTACAAAAAGGTCCTTTAAATTTCAGTTTTTGTAAATTATCTGAAAAACTAATTCAGTGGCCAACTGTTTTTATTTCTTTGTTTGAAAGCTCCCTAAATTCTTTAACGTTTCAGACAGTATGAAAAACAGTTATCTAGTATAATTTTATTTATTAGAAAAAGACTCATTTTATGGCTTACAGAAAATTTTACTAGATAACTTTCCCCGAAACTTTTATATTTGAAGTGCCATCAAAAATGGTGCTTGCATGTAAGAAATTAAGATAGGTCACCGTGCAAATTTTCGAGCTAAAAACAAATGGTTTTTGCAGATTTTATTTCCGGTTTGCGCAATTTTAAGCAGCATTTGACTTCCGGTGTGCTGCGCATGTGACTTTTTAATTGTGATTTTGATTCATTCAGCTGACGTGTGCATCTTACAGTAGATATGGCATGTGTAGATTGTGGCGAGCGCAGCTAAAAACTCTTTCCAACCTCCTTAAATATCAAATCCTTGCTGACGCCCTTTTTGCACCCATCCTTTCAATTATTGTTCTCATTATTTCTTTAATGGGACCACAGCTTTGGTGGAGGTGGTGTTTTACTAATAAGTATCTCCTATATTATAATAATATTGTGTTTCATCATTACTAGCTTTTATTGAGTATCATTTTGAAACTTGATTGATTATTTTGTGATGATCATATCAAAATTCAACACGATAGAAATGCATGAAACCCCAAATGGAAACTTGAAAAAAATCTTAGTTCCCATCTGAACTCGGATGTTTTTTGAGTTTCCATTTGGGGTTTCATGCATTTATATCATGTTGTTTCTTATTTCACTCACTTTGGAGGTCTTGGATGGTTGCATCTTTGATGTGCCTTAATGTGACTGCATGATGCAGTTAAGAGTGTGCTTGTCATTATTTGGCTGTGTGACCGCATGATGCGGTTCCAGTCAAAGCCTACATTTCACCCTTGCTCACCGCAGAGTCTCCAGTAGCTCAGTGGTTAGAGCACCTGTCTAGATCGCAGAGAGTCGTGGGTTCAAATCACATCTGGAACTCAGATTTTTTTTTTCGAGTTTCCATTTGGGTTTCATGCATTTCTATCATGTTTGCATTTCTTATTTCACCCACATATAAAAATTCTGTAAGTAAATGTCTAGTATCAAGATCTTTATACACCCTGGAATACAATTTATATGTCCATAGTTTCTCGACCCGGCCCTTGATCACTTCACTTTTGTTGTTTTCTAACATTGACAATACATTTTAGGCTGCATTTGTCCATCAGTTCTATTTCAAGGTTTATGACTTGGCATTAATGAGCTTTAAATTTGGGAAACCTGGGCAAAATTCTGGTGGGTAGCCTGTGGTAAACCAGGACCCTGTGCATGCTGGGATTTGTTTTGAATGCCTGTGTACAGTAGCCTGTATCGCAGGCATTGGTCAGAGTAATACAGGGAACAAGTTGGAGTGCCACACATTATGGAAGAGAGATGCGACACATTTCCTAGCTTCCTCTGTTGAAGCATTTCCACCCCAGGACAACTACACTGGCTATGCAATGCTTGCTGAATCTTGTTGTAAATATCAGCATGCCTGTTTTTTATGTAGGTGATCCATCTGGACATCATGTGATCATTGTTGATGACCTGGTGATGACAGGAGGGACTCTTGTGCAATGTGCAAAGGTATAGAACACCATGAAAACTTGTTTATTATTATCAGCATCGTCATCATCATCATCTCTGGTATTCACAGCAGACTGTTAACAAACAAAACACTGGGATAACAGTGCTGCTCACTGCTTGCATATGGGCTACCCAAGTGACACTGACTTCTGCGACCTGTTGGTATTCACTTTGATTTAGACTTCACAGTTTTTCCAAATTAAATTACTACACTTCCCAGTTGAGCGCAACACCACGCAAGTTTCCACACAAAGTTTTGATGTCAAAACGTTGACATTTCCAATGGCAATGAAAATGTATCCAATGGAAACTGTCGCGTTTTTTAATTAATTTAGAGCATGAACATGTCAAGTTTTGACAGCTCCACCTCAATTGAGGTGGAACTGTCAAAACTTGACATGTTTACACTCTAAATTGGTTAAAAAATGTGACAGTTTGTCTAGAATGAATGCTGGAATGTTGCTTTGTATCCATTGGATACATTCTTGTTGCCATCGGAAACATCAAAGTTTTGACGTCAAAACTTTATGTGGAAACTTACGTGGTGCCACACTCAACTGGGGAGTGTAGTATAATGTCATCTTCTTCAGGGTAGAACCTATGACACCAATGACCTCCGAGATTACCTTGGTTTACATGTACCATTGTCAACTATCACTAACACTGTCACCATCACTGTCACTATCATTGTAACTGCCACTGCCATTGTCACTAACACTGTCACTGTCAAAAACACTGCCATTGCCACTGTCACTGTCCAAACTACTGTCATTGTCATTGTTGTTGTCACTGCCACTGCCACTGTCACTGTCAATGCTACTACCACTGTCCAGGGGCAGATCCAGAAAATCCAGAAAGAGGTGGCCAAAGAAATAAAAACGCCTGATGTACATTGCCACTTAAAAGTCGATTTGTTACAGAAGCTTTTTTACAAACTACAGGAAAAAAAGGTGGGGGGGGGGGGTGCGTGCCCCCCTCAGCTCCACTCCTAAACCTGCTACTGCTGTCACTGTCCAAAACACTGTCATTGCCATTGTCACTTGCATTGCCATTACCATTGTCACTGTCACTGACACTGACACTGTCACTATAACTGCTACTGTCTCTGTCACTGCCATTGCCACTGTCACTGTCACTGTTACTGCTACTGCCATTGCCATTGCCATTGCCATTGCCATTGCCATTGCCATTGCCACTGTCACTGTCATTGCCATGGCCATTGTCATTATCATTGTCACTGTCTATATCACCGTTATTAACACTATACCATCACTGTTAGTGAAATATTCACCTTTTTGTTCCCTTCACAGGCGTTATTATCCGCCGGTGCAGTGAAGATAAGCGCTTACGTCACGCATGCCGTGTTCCCCAAAGAATCGTGGAAACTGTTCACAGACTGTGAAGTGGCTTTTGACAAGTTTTACATTACAGACTCGCTTCCACACGCCTCAGATATTGCTCAGCACCCGCCATTCAAAATTCTTTCGCTGTGTGACTCGATTTCTGAGGCTTTGTTGGGCTTTGACTTGCTTCAGAGCTGAGTCTAGAGTTAGGGTCGATGAGTTTCTGAGTTGGTCCGCTTTAGGTCAGGGGCCCCCAACAACAAGTTTTGGTAGATATCTTTTCGGTGGAGGGTAGTTTGCCTGAGGCTTTCGGCGTCGATTAAAGAGTGCACTCGGATTTTCGTAAGTAAAACGTGGCCTAAAAGATTTGTGATGTGGAAATCATAACCCCTGAGGTTTTCGGAAAGGTTGTTATTGCTGTTTTGGCAGTAAAAAACGTCAGCTAGCATTTTCGGAAAGAAAAAAAGGTTCCCTAGAAAGTTAACTTCAACTAGTAATTTCTCAAAGAAAGATTTTGTTCCCTAAAACGTTCGGGCAATTAACATTTCAGCTAGGGAATCCGAACAGATCAAAGTTTTCTAGCTAACCAAAATATCACTTTAAACAGACTTCAAACACCATAATGTACTTAAAAATGCCTTTACACAGCTTTTGGCTACTTTGGCTCGTTGGGTGCCCCTGTTAGGTCGATGTTAAGGCCCGTTTACACAGGCGATTTTTGTGGCGCAACTCAATGCAATTTTTGTCTCTCTCAAGTTCCAATTTCAAAATCGCATGTGTAAACTAGGTGCAATTTCAGCACAATTTTATGCAATTTGTCACCGCGATATCGCAGCGGTTTCGGACTTGCTCGAAACGTGATGCAATTTTACTGCAATTTTTTTTATTAAACCGTGTTTCGTGAGTTGCATTTCAAATTGCTGTGTATCGGGGCGACAAGAGTTGCACTGAAATTGCGCTAACATCGCACCCAGTTTACACGTGTGATTTTGAAGTTGCAACTTTAGCGCGACAAAAATTGACCGTGCAAGCGGGACTTTAGTGTTCTCACTTGTCATAAAGTGCGCGCAATTTCCTGGGATCGATGTAACTTGTAAGTGCAAACGGCCTACTTAATTGTATACAGAAAGGCGTTTAATGCAAGAATGTGCCAGTCATGGCAAATTTAGTTAATAGACTATTTAATCAGGGTTATCCATGTAAGTAGAATTACAAGATTATTTTTGATCCAGGCCCTAAAAAATTAAAGAAGTTTGAATTTTCACGAGACATACTAACATAATGCCTACACCAAAAGGATTATATATAGTATAGAAACATACTTTTTAAGTAGATAATTTTATCATCATGCATGCGGAAAAATAAAATGCAGGAAAGTCATGTATTGAAGAGTTCTGTACAAGGCTGAGCATTCGTAACAAGTTTGTTTTTTTCTCTGCCTAATTTAATTAATTATTACGCCCTCTATGAAGGAGGTTAATCAAACAGCACACGCCGAAAATATCGGACAAAAATGGAAGAAAAATAAAGCGATGATGCTTTGTGGCGGTACGATTACATATGCACGCCATTCTATATTGTAGACATAGCATGGTAATATTTGAGTGACGGAAATAAGGTACTTGTCACTTGAGAGGAAAATAAACGTGTGAGCGAAATAGACCTTTCAACGAGTTTTTCAACTTTTGATAGAGGCAATGTAACGAAACTCCGTCGACACTGTTAGGAGCACCAAATTTCTCAAACTTGTTAAAAGCTTACGTTTGGGAGTAATCGCAACGTTATAGCTTCGAAAATTCGGCACAAACTTGCCGCAGCATATAAATGTCTGAAAATTTCCCGACTTTGTAGAACCTTATTTTCGCTATTTTGCGAGATGCGACTCTCAAACTTGGCCATTTTACTAATTGCTGCCCATAAAATTCACACCCGTTGTAACGCCTCTCTTCGAGACCTGCGCAAACATTTATCCCAGTGGTTTTAATTTGTTGCATTTTGTAGTGCGTAAATGGTAAGAATTTGGTTTGGTTTGGTTTTTGGTTTTGCCACTTCCCAGTCTTCCATGCCTTGTCATTTTGTGAGAAAAAGACAAAAAAAATCGACTCTCGTTTAAAGTCTGGTTCCACTTGAGACTTAAGCGCAAGCGTAAGCGTAAGCATAAGCATAATGATGTTCCCACTTGTGACATAAGCACAAGCGTAAGCATAAGCATTATGATGTTCACACTAGCGACTTACGCATGTGCAGTGCGAGTCACGTCGGTGGATAGACAAGATGGCGCTTATGCTTAAGCTTATACTTATTTCACACCGGTTCACACTTGTGAAATAAGCATAAGCACAAGAAAACGGAAAATGTTTCTTTTTCTTATGCTTATACTTATGCTTATTTCACCTCAATGCGCACTAGCGTTTTCTTATGCTTACGCTTATGCTTATGTCACAAGTGTGAACCATGTTTAATAGTTCTTTTAAAACCACATACCATAACGGTAAACGACTCCATTCCCGCCCCCTACTCCCACCGCTTGACTAAGCGGGGGAGGGGATGGGTTGGACCTTGTGCAAACAAGTGGCGTTGTGTTGTCAGAGTTTCTCTTCTTATTTCAACAATCAGAGATAGACATGTTCACGCTCTAAATTTATCAAAAAACGCGACAGTTTGTCAAGACAAATTCCATTTTTTAAGCGTGGAACAATGCGGAAAAAAGTTGGCCGTTCACGGTAACTCGAAAAAGGTAGTAAAATAATTTTAAATTGGTATATTTTGCAATGTTTATTTCACGATAATTATTATTAAAACCCTTCTCTTCTCCCTGCTTTTGTTAGAGGTTTTAGCGATAAATGCAGTAACATGTTGGAGAGCCCACCGGAGTTGTAAAACAATTACTCATGCTTTTCAGCCGAGCACGCGTTAAAAATTTTCCCGCGAAATGAGATGTGATGTCCTGCATCACTTGGAGCGTGACGTATTTCGCGCATGCTCGATGGAAAATCAAAGGGTTGCCCTCCTTCGCAGACGTCTTTGGGCTCGTCACGCGTTCCTTCCCCACGAACGTTAGCCTTTGTTTTCAAGAAACCAATAACGAGCTGCGTAAGAATGGAAATCCACACCCGATTCACGTGCATCGTCCGTGAAAATAATCCCGAGGTCGAAGTCCTACTTTCCATAAATTGGAAAACGAACTATGATTGGCTAACCGCTGCGAACGGAAGTGGTAGTTCAGTTCAGCAGACGCTCGTGGGGAAGGAACGCGTGACGAGCCCAAAGACCCGCAGTGGTTTAGAAGAAACCGACAGCTCGCAGGGTAGAATCAGTCACGTTGAAAACGTTGTAAAATGCCTTTGGCCGTGCCATCCGCTTGGTAGGCTACCGTTTGATTTAGTGTAGCTGTTGAAGGTATCACGAGGGCTGGTGAGAAGGTAAGATTGTGCTTGTTAAGCAAGAATGTTTAAGACGGAAGTTCGGTACAGTTCCGTAGACTTTGAGCATGAGAAGCCACAGAAAACCTTGTTGTTTTCCGAATTGCTTGAAGCTCTGTGAATTTTGTTTTCGGTTAGATTTCTTTCAACTTGAAATGCAGGGCTTTGGGGGTATTTTCTCCTCTTTCTCGGGCTAACGGTGTTGTCTAACTGCTCAATTAAGTTACGGTCGACTTCCTGTGCGCCCGTGTCTTTCTTCGTCAAACATCTTTTATGTGACAGTCCTTTGATGCTGCTTCCAAAATCTACGCTGAGAAACGTCGTTAAAATGGCTTTGGTCGTGCCATCAGCTTGATAGGTTTCTGTTTGATTTTGGCAACCTTTGAAGACATTACGAGTGGCAAGGTTATATATATGCTTGCTGAGCGAAAATGTTTTACCTTTGGTTCAAGTCGTAAGTTTTTACTTTTCGTAGACTTTGATTTGCGGAGATGCAAACTTTGAGAAGCCAGTGAAAACCTTGTAGTTTCCGAATTGTTTGATCCTTTGTGAATTTTGTTTTCGGGTGGATTCCCGCCTGCTTGTGTTGAACTTCTGGTTGGAATAAATCTACTAGCGTTCTATCACGAATGCCGTTCTCTGATTGGCTACGCTACTCGCTATCTATTCTGTGATTGATAGTGAGTAGCGGTTACGTTGTCAACAAAATGGTGGCCGCTTCTTCGCTTTTCCGAAGTGTCTGTGAGGAGAATTAAGATAATTTACTTGTTTAGTTTTGAACGACTAGTAGATTTATACTAAAACAATTATTAGATTATTTGCTCTTGATTTATATGCTTGCTCTTGATTTATATTGATTTATATGCGATAGAAAGTTGATTTGAGTTGAGTTGATTTTTATTGATTTGCTATTAGTTAAATACAGAATTACCTACCCCGCAGGTAGCAAAGCTAATCTAGGTGGGCCAGGGGGGTGTGCAGCCCACTTCCTGAATCCTTTACCCTATTTCAGACCAAAATTTGCAATTTTCCCTACCCTATTTCAGACCTGACCAAAAATTTGATGCCTTATTTAAGACCTATTTTACGTACAGGGTTAGCATAAACATAGATAGATAGATAGATAGATAGATAGATAGATAGATAGATAGATAGATAGATAGATAGATAGATACAATGTAGATAGATAGTTTATTAAATTTATACATACATGTAGCAACCCAAAGGCTGAATTGCATATTTACAAAAACTAATTACATGTAATTATATACAATAAATACCATTTAAAATTAGCCATATGAATAATGTATGAAATTTACAATTAAAAAAACAAAAATAAGCATATTTAAATTACCAGTGTTCAGTTTGAAAATTTCAAATACTTGATACTTGAAGCCATCATAAAGGTGTTCTTAAAACGGTTCGTCTTAAACTTGGGGATCTTGAAGGACTGATTGCGTCTAAGCGAAAAAGCTGAGTGGTTTGGAGCTGGTACTAAGCCACTTGTTTTAATCCTCGTCATATAATAACATTAAAAAATGTCTTACTGCAAATGGCTTCACAATAGGAATCAACCTTAGGGATATTTGCATGCTCCAAGGCATCGCTGTATGATTTCCCTGGATAGATAATTGACAAAGCCCATTTCTGCACCTTTTCTATTTCGTACTGGAGATACAAGGGCAGAGCTTGATAAAATACTGGTATGGCGTACGTCAAGACAGATCTCATACAAGTGCAATAAAACAACAAGTCATGATTAGGTAACTTTGCTCTTTTGAGCTGCACCAAAAAATACAAGTGTTTAGCTGCTTTTTTCACAATCTCATTAACATGGCTATTCCATCTTAGATCACTTGATATTGTGACCCCAAGGAGTTTAGTAGACTGGACGCATTCAAGCGCCTTACCATTTTCAACTATGGGGTCAAATTCTGCCTCCTGCGTTGCAAAGGAAATATGTAATTCCTTACATTTATCATTATTAAGAACTACACGATTTTCAGACAACCATTGAACTACACGGTTCGCAATGCACTGAGCTCTACTTTTATTGCCCTTAGCAACCATCTCTGAAGCAGTTGTGTCATCAACGTACTTCCATAACTTTGCATCTATGTTGTTTAAGTCTAAGTCTAAACACGAGGAAAAGCCACGGCCCGAGTTTTGTTCCCTGCGGAACCCCAGAAGGGACTGTACCCCACTCTGAAACATAATTTGAGAAGGGCTTTTGTTGATGGTCTTATTGCCTAATGATGAACGGAAGTAGCTTCTTCTAAAAAAATGTTATGCAATTGAAGACTAGAGTGCACAAACTATACCCTATTTCAGACCAAAATGGTCAAGATTTACACCCTATTTCAGACAAAAACAGCTAAAAAACCATACCCTTTGGGGCCGCACATACCTATATATCTCATAAAAGGGAGCATGGGGAACAGACAGGCAGTCTACAATGGGCCACTGTGTGTAAACAAGCACTACATTAGTATTCCACCTTAGAAGTTTATTAAACACTGTGTACCTCTCTGGAATACCGAAGTAGATCTATTTTCTTGAAGCAATTGTGACATTGTGGTATTTTGTGCACTCATTAATGAGAGCAAAGGTAGACAACAGTTCACCACTCAAGGTAACATCTCATTCTGATGTGTGTTGTCTGTGATTACTCAACGGTTACATCTTGTTGTGTCTTTCATTGTCGAAAATGAGGCCTTCAAAGTAGACAGTGAGTAATCTCTAATTTCGGTGATAGATTGTGGGGCAGGCGAAAGGCACTCGCGCTCGAAGTTGCGAGGAGACGTGGGGCTTGGGAGGGACTACTTACGGTCTGTCTTCCAAGGGGTAGAAGCAACAAGCGACATGGCTCTGAAAACAGGTGACAGTGTTCTCCCTAAACACCAACAACCGACATAATTGGCAGAAAAAGTGCGACTGTTTGCAGCAGGGGAAAATCACTTTCCATTCCTCTTTGTTTCCTTTGTGACAGTGACATTTGTCCCTAACCAAACAAGTGAGAGACGGAGGGGAGACAGAGTCGTAATGCACTTATCAATTGAAATCCCGACCCCCCCCCCCCCCCCCCCCCCCACATCCCTGGGCCAAGGTGGGGCAACAAAGAACATTTGATCAAATTTGACAGTATGTTTTGCCCTTGGGGGTGGGGATTTGTCAAGATTTGCCATGTTTAATTTTTCTCTTACAGGACTGTAGGTGGGGGTTTTACAAGTTTAAGTGCCCCAGTAGGGTGGGGGTTTATCACCATTTTAGTTGACATGAAGTTAAATCCCCACCCTGTCCCAGGGGTGGGAATTTCAATTGATAAGTGCATAAAAAAGCGACAAAGTTACACCAGACTGCCCCTTGGAAGGCTTTGAAAATGTGTGATAATCGTTTTCCCGTTTGTGTCTTCAGTTCAAGGTTCAGGAGTAAGCTTAAATTGCACCGCAAAACTTAGTTAAAATGGCTTTGGCCCTGCGATCAGCTTGATACATTGGCTCCTGTTCGATTCTGTGGCTGCTGAAGGCATCACAAGTCTTGGGGTAAGCTTATGGACTGATTGTTTATTACGTCCTTAGGGGGGAGGGGGGGGAGTGGTGGTTTTTAAAAAAGTGTTAGTAGTGTTTCAAAACTGCACCCCAAAGTATTTTCAGGTAAAAATTATACCCCCTCCTGTTTCCCAATTCTTATTTTAAGAATGTACCCCCACTCCTGAGGAAGCCACAATCCTCTCCTTCCTGACACATGCACATTTTTTATTTTGTTTATTCGAAATCTCGTTTATTTTTTCTCATTTATTGTTTGTATTATTTTAAATTGTTTAAAATAAGTTTAGCTGTTTGTGTCTGTGAAAAAAAATTGCTGTCGTTGTTGCTTTTTAATAGTTTTATGTATGTTGTATGCAATCTCGTTCCCAGGGTCCTTTCTCTTTCTCCCTCGAGAAAGTACCCTGGTTGTGGCTGGTCACTTGTCAGCTAGATTTTTGCAGATTCCAGAAAAATAATTGAAGGGAGGGACAGGAAAGTTAAAGTTTGTCTTTACTAAGTCGAGGAACCATCCTCTGTGTGGATTTGATTAAGGTACACATGGACATGTGAACAGCTGCAACCAGGGTACTTTTTGAGAAAAAGAGAGGAACCTGGGAACAAGGTTGTGTTTTAGGTGGCCTGGTTAGGTTATGGTTGATAAGGCCCTGGGTACAACGCTTGGTTACATAGTATTCAATATGGCAACTACCGACTCATACAAAAATTATCTGAGGTGAAGGCATCACTGAATTGGCAGGAGAAAAGGTTGGAAGTTTGAGAATAGTTAACCAAGGGAAAGTACCTTAGATCAACCAAGCCAGCGAGAAATTTGCCTGGACTCAGTTATAATCCCTGTCAGACTGTATACCTGCCAACTTTTTCTGAGTCAAATGCATGAGATTTTCATCTCCTCATGACTGGAATTTCCGAAAATGTTCCGGGGACTTTGGATGATTACTTAAAGACTTCCGAACACTACTGAACATGTCCAAAGATATTCCGATGACTTCTGACCAGGGTTATATTACGTTTGCAACATAGACTATTTTCACCACTGCTTAAGTAGTGCTCATACCTGTGTTGATCACTCTCATCTTCAAACATTTTTTTGTTTGTTTTAATGTTTGCATTTCAGTTTGAAAATCAAGAATTGATCATGCTGAAAAAGGTTGTTTAAATGACTTTAGCTGCCCCATCAGTTTGATAGGCTTCTGTTTGATATTTCCAAAGCTGTTGAAAGCATTGCAAGTGAAAAGGTGAGCTTGTTCTCCATTCAATGCAATTCCACCAATCAGACACTAAAAATTTAGTAGTATGGTTGTAGTAGTTGGAAAACTTCAGAAGTAGACAAGGGAATTGATCTGGATTGAAGGATACAGGATAAGAAAGCTGCAGCCCATGCCAGTGTCCTAATGCACCTATCAGTGTTAAGCCCTAGGGGGGGGGGGGGGAGGGAGGGGCAGACCCAGGGGAATTTGACATTTTCATGGAAGCCAGAGTGAAATTCCCCACCCCCAGGCACCTACTGGGCAGACCCAGGGGAATTTGACATTTTCATGGAAGCCAGAGTGAAATTCCCCACCCCCAGGCACCTACTGGGCAGACCCAGGGGAATTTGACATTTTCATGGAAGCCAGAGTGAAATTCCCCACCCCCAGGCACCTACTGAATGTCAATTTCCCACCTCTGGGGTAACTTTTTCTATCAGAGTCCAGTTTCTCTTTTCCTGCCTCCTGTGCGTAGCCCCTCCCCACTTTGGGGCTTAACACTGATACACTGTAGGTGCATAATCTCAAGTCTCCATGAAAGTTGCTGTGACTGAATTGCTTCATAAGGATAAAGTAGTAGTTTTGGAAACTTAATCCTCAAATTCATTAATAATTCATGAACAAAAAACAAAGGAAGTCGCTACCATGAAGCAGGTTGGGTATGTGATCCTAATTATCATAAAAGTGGGTGAACTTTTGCTTTGAATTTCTCCAAGAATTATCAATGCTTTGTGAAGCTATATGTCAAACGCTCGAAAGAGTGTTTCATCACATATCTAAACATCTTGAAGATGGTCAAAAATACTCGGGTGCAGCTTGTTTTTTCAACTCACTTCTCATTAATTAGTGTTTGGATATCCGACTGTTCATGTTTATGGTTAAATTTACAGTTATATGTTGTTTATCTTTTAGTTGCAAGAAAGATGCCCTGTAAATTTGTATCACCCTTTTGCCTGATAAAATACTGAAAATGGCAGATGGAAAGGTAAGCTATGTTTATACTCATTTGAAAATTTGTTGCTTGAAAATGTAAGGGTGCTTCTGGATGCACAGCTATTGCTTTTGGGACTTTGTGATAGGCGTTTCTTTGGAGCTTCGGTACATGCAGAAGCTACCAAACTTAACATACTCTTAATGGCTATATGTACCAATACAAAAAGAGAATTAAACAAGATCACCCAATCTTTTGAGGATTGGCAAAGTAGCTCATTTGCATACGGCTTTGCTTACAGAAGGAAACATGTTAGATGTGATTTGACTCCACGCAGGTAAAGAGCTAGTGAAATTAAATACATTGTGAAATTTTTAGCTCTTTAGATGTAGTATTCAAGGAGATATTATCTTCCAAAAACTGCAAAATTTCTGGGTGGCAAAAGCACTAATGAGCTCATAAATTCTTTGCAAAATTTTGTTTTTAAACCCGCGTTGCTCAAAAAGTATTCAATACATGAAGCTCATTCATTGGCAGAGTTACTCATACTATGATCTTTCAATATTCAGAACTGATTTATTTGTAGCTCCATCAGAAACTGAATTGCTCATGCTAATGAGGCAAATATTGTAAACAAAGATTCCCCTATAGCATTCAGATCTGTTCAAATTATGAGTCAGTTCTGTTAAATTCTCTTGAAAGCTATAAAAAAATTAAAAAGCTATAAAATTTAAGAATCTTGTGGTTTATACAGAAGAAAACAATTTGAAACAACTTGTACGAGTATTGGTGAAGATAATATTTTTTCCCTTTTTGATCTTTCATTATCATGAAGTTCTGCTAGAGGCTCTCTTTTAAGTACCAAGACTCAAGAAACAAGTGAGGGAGTTTTCATCGATAGACTAAAGATTGGTTACATGGAACCTGGGCTGACAACAGCATGGAGCTGAATGGTTTGACCACAATGACAGCATCTAGGCCAAGATAGAGAAGATGGAAGGTAAGTAAGTGTAATTACTTGTTGGATGAAAGAGGTGTGGACAAAACCTGGCCTAGGCCATGGTGTAGGCCATGGTCTAAGCTATGGCCCACCCTATGGCCTACAAGTGGTCAATTTTTTAAAACTTGGTTCAGCATTGCTGGAAAACTGTGTAAACAACATGCTCCATCGATCTGTCATACCTCTCTCTGACTTTCTGATGACTGGTGTAGATATACTCCACCACTGGACTGAGCAGGCTTGTTTTGCTTGGAGGGAAGCAAGAAGAAAGAGACAGACTTTTTTCTCCCTCATCCCAATTCCTCCTCAGTCTCTTCTGTAATTTGTATACTTTAAGTATCTGTTGTCATTAGTGAACCAATGGATTGCTCGCGGACTACGTTCTCGCTGAGCTACAGGAGACTTGGCCATCAAATTAGGGTCTTGTGACAAATGCCATGCATACTACCAGGATCCAAATGTTTAATTAAGTTCGCATATAGTTTGTGAGTGTAGTGGAGTATTTTGAGATTGGTAGATATAAATGAGTTGGCATATAGTTTGTATAGTTTGAGTGTAGTGGAGTATTTTGAGATTGGTAGATATAAATGAGTTGGCATATAGTTTGAGTGTAGTGGAGTATATTGAGATTGGTAGATATAAATGAGTTGGCATATAGTTTGAGTGTAGTGAAGTATTTTGAGATTGGTAGATATAAATGAGTTGGCATATAGTTTGTATTGTTTGAGTGTAGTGGAGTATTTTGAGATTGGTAGATATAAATGAGTTGGCATATAGTTTGTATTGTTTGAGTGTAGTGGAGTATTTTGAGATTGGTAGATATAAATGAGTTGGCATATAGTTTGTATACAAATGTTCAGGATGAACAAAAAGGAAGGAATTGTTCACCTTAGTAGATGCGTGACACTTAAATCGATACAAAATTTCAAAAAAAAGTATTAAATTGAGAAAAAAGTGTCAAAGAAGAAGGGCTATGCCCGAAACGTTTGTGTTTTTTCACAAGATGTCACTTTGACACTTTTTTCTCAATTTAATACTTTTTTTTGAAATTTTGTATAGTTTGTATAGTTTGAGTGTAGTGGAGTATTTTGAGATTGGTAGATATAAATGAGTTGGCATATAGTTTGTATTGTTTGAGTGTAGTGGAGTATTTTGAGATTGGTAGATATAAATGAGTTGGCATATAGTTTGTATAGTTTGAGTGTAGTGGAGTATTTTGAGATTGGTAGATATTAATGAATGACAGGGACACGGCATCCTTGAAAACAATAAATTCAAGTTCAACTAGGTTCATGTGACAAATGTCCTGATACAAAATGAATTGAGCAATGCTATAATACTCTATGCTGAACAAACAGTTTATTTTTTAATCTTTTCATCAATTCTCCAAATTCTTAGGGGAAGAAGCTGACGAAAAGGAACATGAAGACGGTCCCCCAAACCTCAGTTTTGCGGTTCCAAAGGCTAGTGAAATTCCAAACACCAGAAAAAATTTGAAAGATGTTGACCTTCCAGTCGATATTCTGTTGTTGGCTGTGGAGGACTGTGAGTTCTTGAGCTGTTTCTCTTATCTGGAGAAACCTTTCAGGAGTTACCACAAAGACACTGGTTTTGTGTTCTTTGGATCCATCAGTAGTGGAGACCAGGAGAAGCTGAAGGTTGCGTTAATGAAGTGCTCCAAAGGTTCAGTAATTCCAGGTGGTTCTTCAACAACTGCAAAGTATGCAGTCGAGGTTCTGCGACCTAAGGCTGTGTTTTTTGTGGGCATCTGCAGCGGTTTAAATTCTGAAAAAGTCAAACTAGGAGATGTGGTTATATGCTCCAAGTTGACAACCCCTTTCTTCAAAACACCTGTCAGCAGAGATACTGGCAACCTTGTCAGACATGCAGGCTTTGGGTGGAAACCTCCTTTGCAAAACCTAGGCGAACGGACAGTGAAAGTACACAAAGATGGTGTCATCCTGAGCCAGCCACTGGCAGCTACAGTGGGATGGAAGTATGAGGATATTATTCAGCAATATCCTGAAGCAATTGCAGTTGAAACTGAAGGTGAAGGTGAGTAATTTAATCATTTGTCTCTCTGTCTGCTAGTTTATTGTATATTTAACAATTAGATTGCATAGAAATCGAGAGTAAATAATCTAAAAATAAATCTACTAGTCATTCAAAACTAAACGGGTAAATTATCCAAATCCTCCTCGCAGACACTTCGAAAACGCGAAGAAACGGCCGCCATTTTGTTGCAACCGCTACTCACTGTCTATCACAGAATAGATAAGGAGTAGAATAGCCAATCAGAGAATGGCATTCGTAATAGAACGCTAGTAGATTTATACTTAAACTCAAGAGGGGCTGCATCAGTAACACATGTACATTGAAGTTGAGAACCGTACATAATGAAGACCCTCGGGCTAACTCTAACAGCCACCACTTCTCTCTGTATGTTGTTCAGGCTTCACCCATCAACTACGTTTATCACTCACCATCCGAAAAGTAGGCTACTTGAGAGCTTGAAATAGAAGAAGCCTAATTTTCACCACTGCTGAAAATTGACGAAGCTGTTTAGTTATGCCTGTAAAAGAGATTATTGTACTTCTATCTCCTTTCCTTCTATTTCAGGCTTTTTCACAGCAACCTATGTTGATAAAGTGGAATGGATGATCGTCAAAGGTGTGGCCAGTTATGGAGATCCAACTCAGTCCTCAAGCAGTGCCTGGGCATCATTTGCAAGTACCATGGCGGCGTCTGTGGTGGCGAGCATTCTAAAGGATCCTGTTGTTTTCGAAGGATGGCCGCACTATAATGAAGGTAAATGTCATCACTCGGAAAGCAAGTTTAGCTTGTTTTTGAGTTGAAAACTCATAAAGCTAAAATCAGGAGTTAAAGTGTTGCAATGGTAGCCTATCACGTCAAGAAACTGGCCATGAAAATGATTGGGCATTTGTTTGGCACCATTATAATTACTCGGGCCTAAAGGCACCGAGTCTAGGAATGGGCTCTGTTGTTGTTGTTGTTTTCTTTTTCCTTTTTCTTTTTTTTTTTTTTCGTCTTTATGTCGCGAATTTCCCAGCGCACATGTCCAACACGCATCACTGCACGGAAGGGTTTAACAGAAGGTCGGTCATCTTCACGTGTCGCGCACGTGACTGACTGACCGTCCAGTTGAGTGACCCTCCATGCAACACTGCACGGATGGTTGAAAGATGTTTTCAAAGCAAACCTTCGGTTTGTTTTCATTGTTTTCTGCAAGTGTTGTTTCGATGAGTGATTTCGGAGGTTTCTCTGACCAAATCTCGAATCCTAAACCGTTGGATAAGTGTTTCTTTCTCTAACGCTGAGCAGAAATTAATTATCCATCGATTTAAACAATTTGATTAGTCATTTTGATTAGCCATTGTAGCTATACTGATCATATGTGGTGTAGCGGTCAGTTGTCACAGCGTCTGGTGCAGATGAACCAGGGTCAATTCCTGGTAGGGGCAACTTCCGAGGAATTTTTTTCTTTTTTCCGCTTTTTTTTTGCGAGTGTTATTGTTGTTATCAATGGTCAGGAGCCCTTGCAATGGTTCAGCTGTAAAGCAGTTCGGCAATTTTAAAGGGATATGTGTTGACAGGGTCTATGGATATTCAGTACAAACAAATAGACTCGAACACCAATGCATCCAAAAAAAGACAGACCTCTCCTTTCTTTTGTTTCCCGCCAAATTAAGGATACACCCTGTACTTTTGCAGGCCCGAATTTAGGCTAATTTGTAGCCTCTTGTTATAGTATGAGCAGTTTAACTAATGAAGAGTGGTAGCATTGATTCGGAGAAGTATTAGCTCTGGAAACCAGTGGGAACCAGCTTACGCTGCTAGGTCTGCTCCAAAGACCGAGTTCTCCTTTACTTGGGTGACGGAAAAAAGTGTGAGTAATTCAGTCTGTCGAGCTTTTAGTAAAGAGTGGCAACAGGTTCACGTTAGAGTTGTCACGTTGTTTGTTTGAGGGTGCTTCATCGTGCATCTGTGGGAGTTTTGGCACGTTTGCAAGCAAAGTTTTCGAAAGATTTTTGCCTGCTAAACAGTTCTTTGTGCTCGTATATGTGGCCGCGGTTTGTTACGATTATGTAAACATGATTGGCAATCGCGGCTGGGAAAAAAAGTATACAGAAATTTTTCTAACTGTAGGATGAATATTGGTCTTTAGGTGACAGCACCAAGACTGATGAGCAGACGAAACCAAGAAAAAGGAAAAACGAGTGTGAAGGTCAGTTTTAGTTGAATGATTCAAGTAATTATTTGGGTGAACTGTTTGAATTATTTTGTTTGTTAATCTTGGTGTAACACATGACAATGGAGAGTTTTACATGGTTTATCATTTAAGCTGATACAAGTTTATTTATGAACGGCTTGCGCCAGTGTGAACAAGTATTTGCACTTGCATATGTGGCCACGGCTAAAGCCGATTGAAACGTGATTAGCAATCTAAGCTATAAGGGGAAGAGCAAATTATAACTATTACTAACATTAGTGACAACAGCGAGACGTTGAAGCGGATGAAAAGAAAGAAAAGAAAGCAGCAGGAAGCCCAAAGTCCGAGTCTAAAACTGTCAACCGTGTTTCTTTTTCTTCTTTGCCGTGTTTCATCCGCAAATCTCACTTCCGGCGTTTCTGCGAAGCGCAAACTAATAAATAACACAAAACAAATCCGACATGTTGGATGAGAAACATCACCTACACGTCGATTCACCTTGTGTTTTCGAGTTATGAATAACTAATATGTTAAAGTGCCTATGAAATGAAAAATAATTGCTGTTCATTTGAAAGGCTTTTCAAAATACAGAAGAATGTCGTTTTCCTTTTTGGAATATCTTTTTTCGTTGTAAAGATATTAACGTTTTTGTATTATGCAAATTAGGAAAGTGATGACGTAGTAAACTGTGCAACTAAAATGGTAAAATACTGAATCAATAATATCTCTAGAAATATTGGAGCAGTGTTCTTCAAACTTGGCACCAGAAAATGTACACCACAAAAGAAACAAAATGACACCTGTGGTGCTGTTGCCATGACAACAGCTTTATCGCTGGTCCTGTCTTAATTAGAAATGAAATTGCCAGTTTTTGTCTTAACCAAGTATTATCGACCCCCAGCAATCTAATGAGGAGAGTTTAGACAATATTAGAACCATGTCTGTTTCGAGCAGGATCCTCTGTCCCACTTAAAAGGGTTGTAAATGGGGATATGTGGTTTTTGACAGAAAGAGACTGGAGCCAAGAGAGTGAGAGGTGATCTACATTTCTGGTGCCAAGTTTGAAGATCACCGCTCCGATATTTCTAGAGATATTCTTGATTCAGTATTTTAACATTTCAGTTGCACAGTTTATGACGTCATCACTTTCCTAATTTGCATAATACAAAAACGTTAATATCTCTAGAACGAAAAAAGATATTCCAAAAAGGAAAACGCCATTCTTCTTTATGTTGAAAAGCCTTTCAAATAAGCAGCAATTATTTTTCATTTCATAGGCACTTTAAGGGAATTGTCTATACGCAATGAAAACGTAAAGCTTGTGGGATGTGGCTGGAGTGACAAGGATACTTCACAAATTAATGTGATCACGTAAGCATTAAGGCATTACCCCTAAAATCTACCAAAGCAAAGATTGAGCCCAAGCATTAGCAGCCATGAACAGCTGTTTCGGCCTTGTTAGGCCTCATCAGCATGGCATGGGTAATGCCCGCTACCTTGTGGCCTTAGTGCCCTTTAGAGTGGCTTCAGCTTACGTGATCACATTAATTTGTGAAGTATCCTTGTCACTCCAGCCACATCCCACAAGATTTACGTTTTCATTGCTTGTTTTATTGATATGTGGGTACTTGAGCCTGAGCATTAGCTATGCCATGCTGATGAGGCCTAACAAGGCCGAAACAGCTGTTCATGGCTACTAATGCTTGGGCTCAATCTTTGCTTTGGTAGATTTTAGGGGTAATGCCCGCTACCTTGTGGCCTTAGTGCCGTTTAGAGTGGCTTCGGCTTACGTGATCACATTAATTTGTGAGGAATTGTCTATACGATTGTTTGCAAGTTCAACAGCGAGACGAAAGGTTTTAACATGGCCAAACTAAACTGCAGATGTTTCAATATTCCGGCTACCGTGTTTGAGCAACGAAACTTTACAATTTTGAGTGGTACATTTTGCTAAATAACTCAAGTACAGGATATCACACACCCCTGAGACTTTGACAGGTGGTTTATTTACTATTTTTGTACAATATCTCAATTTCTTGACATTCAGGTATTTTTGAATGATAAGGGATTTTAGTTTTTGCTTGCGTGACTATAGAACTGGCTGCAGAAACCTTACTCTCTTTTTTATAGCAATGTCTCCGTTTCAAATGACGTATTTGCAAACAGTTTCACCCTGCTGAATATTTTTCTCCTGACATTTCACCGAGATTCCAGTAACGTTTTATTATTATTATTATTATTATTATTATTATTATTATTATTATTATTATTATTATTATTATCTCGTACCCAGACCTTCCACGACCAAGAGAAAAGGAGATCTGGTAAAGTTCAAAAGTACGCCATTTCTCATTAGCTACTAGAAATCTACTACCGCAATCTAATCTATGCTCTGATTGGCTCTTTAGTGCGGGCCTTTTTTGTGGCTTTATTATCGTGGCAAATACTCAACAAGGCAGTATGGAAAACGCGAGTGATAGTTTCAAGTTTAAACGCCGTTTGTGAGGCGTGGCAGCTGGGAGGATTTTTTTTCGACACCGGGAAAATTTTGAGATTAAAAAGAATTAATTCAAAAACTGTGTGAGATTTGTGTCGAAGGCACAGATGAACTCCGAAGTTCTGTTGCAGATCTTGTATTGATAAACGGCCTAGCCGCAACATTTTTCTGATAATAATCGGACAAAAATATCTCCCTACACTGCCTATTATCACAGCTACCTCCGGACCGATAAAAATTATTTGGAACTTTCCGGCCTCTGGCTATAGGTCGGCGTGAAACCTGGCTTCAAGACTACCATCTTCCTCGCTCCCGGAAACATTTCTCCTTGCACAAGACACTCCCACTGAGTTAAAGTTATTTATTTGATATCGATTGTCGATTAGAGGGTTAAGCGGGATGCAGCGAGATTATCGTAATGTGAAGAAAGCATTTGATAAATTAGCGATTTACCGTAACCAGTTGGGAGAATAATTAACCAATCTCGGCCGTTGACAACAACCTCCTGTATTGCCTCTTTAAATTTGGTTTGATTTAAAAATTTTCTTCTCCTCTGGACCACAAAACCGATTGAAAAGCGCTCTCGAAGTCCATTTATCTATAAGCAAAACAAGGACGAGCATGCGTAGTTATAGTGAGGCCCGTATATCGGGCCTGGCTATTACTGAGCTAGCTCCAAATTCGAACTTTACCTTATCTTCCTTTCGCTTAGCCGTGGGAGATCTGGGTACGAGATTACTAATCTCGTACCCAGATCTCCATTTATCCCGAATTTCTGTTTATGCCACGTACTAATAAGTAAGCTACAGATGTAAACCAGTCATTTTAGTACAAGTTTAGATACAATTTTTAGCGAATGAGTGAAAATAGGACTTTTTATCGCCATATGAAAATCAGACATGATTCGCTTATATTCTAAGTGAATTTGCTTGAGGTTGGAGAGGTGTAGGTAAGTCGGTAAAGGCCAAAACACCTAACCTGAACCCGCAGTTTGCGATTTGCCGTTAACGCGAAAACCCTGGTGCTAAATGTCTCTGTTGTTTCTATGGGTCATCGTTTTCTAGGTAGTCGGTTTTCTATGCCGTCGTATTTCGGGTCGTCGTTTCTAGACATCCATAACAAAAGCAATATTGACTGTATTAGAGAAGGCATTGCTACTATCTGTACATGATCAACATGATGCCATAGTGAAAATAAAATATGGAAAGGAATTCAGATCTCGTTATTCTAACTTTCTCGTAATATTACAAACGTGTATGTGAATCAGTGAAGTGACAATTGCAATTTCCGATTGCCTCTTGCGGAAAGGCTGAGTGAAGGCCAACATGGCCTCAAGTTCCTTTTAAGGCCGCGCAGGACACTGACTCTTATTACGTATGTATTTATTTAAAGAGTACGCAGGAACCGTGCGACTGTTCCCGCCGATGCACGGAATATTCGTGGATGAAAAATAGTTTTTACAGTGTAAATTTATTCAATACATGGTGTGTTCAGCGTATTGCTAATTGCACGTGTGATTGAAATCTCAAAGTATGAACCTCTGCCACATTTTTGAATACTAAAATACTGCAAATTTGTACTGGGGTTGGAGTGGTAGAATTGATGCATAGACAAAAACTCTGGAAACCGGTGTGAGCCCCCTTAAGGACGTGCGCGCGAAAATCTTCCCACAGTGGAAATTGTTTTACTTCTCGCCTAGAGTTAGGGCATGAGTTACTTATTTTAAAATTAAAAAAATTATTGGGGGTCACCGACTTTGTTACGGAGAAAACGGCACTGGATAAATGCCCTATTTGCGATAAATCGGGATGTCGTAAACATTGCATCTAATGTTCAACGAGCGTCCTCATAAGCGCTACCGTTTAAACCACTTTCGGAATTTGATGGCACAACGGAAGGAAATTTAAAAAAAAGGGTAACTTCTTACAGTGAAATTTTTTTCATTTCATCAGTTTTGGTAGAGAATAAGCAGAGTAAATGATTCGTGTAAAAAAAGGTAGGGGTCACCGACGATCTGAACGAGTAAAATTGGTGTGAAGTTTACGACGCCATGTTTGTTTAGCTGGGGACAAGTCAATCGTGACTAATGCGTGACATAATATTGCCGCGTTACCTGCGCAGTTTAGATGGGCAAAAACAATTAGCGCGAACGTCCTTAAGCAGCTAGTGCTCCCCAGAAGACTGAACTTCTCATCCACTCAGGTGACGGAAAAAAGTGGGAGTAATTCAGTCACTTGAGATTTTAGTACCACGTGATAACAGTTGGAGTTATGACGTTGCCTATTTGAGGGTGGCTACATCGTGCATTTGTGGAAAATTTGGCACGTTTCCAAACAAAAGTTTTAAGAACGTTTTGTCGCCCGCTAAACAGTTCTATGTGCTTGTATAGAGCGTTTTCATTCACGTGACTACCGGCCATATTGATTTACTGAAACAAAAGAAAGTATTTGCATAAAAATAGAGTTCAATTCCCAGAGGTTTAGTTTGGGACACCAACATGGCCACCGTTTCTTTGTTTTGGGTCACCAACATGGCCGCCGTGACGTCATGTGAAAACACTCTATATGTGGCCGCGGCTTGTTGCAATTATATAAAGGTAATTGGCAATCATGACTGGAAAAAAAATCACAGATTAAAGTTTTCACTAACTGTAGGATGAATGTTGGTCCTTAGGTAACCACAGCAACACTGATAAGCAGACGGAAACAAGAAAAAGGAAAATCGAGGATGAAGGTTGGTTTTAGTTGTTTGAATTTAGTTGAAATGTTTTAACCCTTTGATTCCCAAAGACGCCTATTGACGTATAATATACCGCTTTTGCTTTTATGATTTATTTCTTGTTTAAATTTTGTCACAAAGACATAATAATGTGCAAATAGCACTAAATGGTACTTTTTGCAATTATCAAATCCAAAAAACCGACAACAATACCCGAATTCCGCTGCATAGTACAGTTTTTTTGGCAGCAAAGCCCAAAATGCCAGTCTTTTGACCAAAGAACAACACCAAAAATTACACATTTTCGTGGTCAACTTTTTAATAGTAAACATTGCCCCAAAATCAAAATTCTACATTTACAGCAAACCTTAAAGCCAGACCTTGGCATCTGGAGAGAAATTTTCCTCTCGCTTTTCGCGCAAGCCACGCTTTAGCCATTTTATTGGAGCAAATCTCGCGTATCTCAAGTTGTCTTGTTCACGCCCCTAAAGAATTCTGGGAACGTCAACTATTCCAGGAACATAGAACCCTTCCATTTCCTATTTCCAAGATTTTTGGTAAGTGTCGGGCCACCCAGTACTACCAGGAAAATATGACGTCGATTGAACTTTTTACCAGTCAAAACTATCCCAAATTGCCTTGGTAGCCCCTGGAATCCTTCCACAAAGTTAGCAGAGAGACAGCTTCGGCCATCCACCGCCATATTAGCTACGAAGCAGATTTAGCGTCTCATTCAGCAAGAAACCGTCTCTCACCTCTGGCTTCTTTCAAAGCCTTGCCTTTACCCACATTCCAGCTTAAGGATGCCAGCCTGGGGGCCTTTGTGGAGGAAAATGGCTCGAAAAAACCTCATAAAGCGGCAAATTTACCACTATCAAGCTTGTTGACTCGGTAAACGAACAACAGCCGCTAATGTGCATGACGTCACACCCTTAGAGTGAGCCCACAGTGACACAAACCCGCTGTTATTTCCATCGCAACTCCTTAAATGGAGAAGATTAGTCCTCCAGACTAATTATCACTAAAATTTTACTAAAAAAATGCAATAAATTGGTAGTCAAAGGGTTAATTATTATTTGTGTAACACATGACAGTGGAAAGTAATAGATGCTTAATCATTAAGCTGATACAAATTTATTTAAACGAAGAAAACAGCACGGTGAAGGTTAGTTCCTAGTTTATAGTAGGATCACGTACCATCGCAGAAGAACTGTTTTAAATTGTTAAATATTGTTATAAACGTTCATGATAAGATACATGAGGGTGAAAAATAACGGATTTAGTAAATGAAATGTGTTATTCAGTGTGTGACACAGACACAGACATTCTTGGAAATTTCGAGTTCCTCGAACAGGAATGGTACTTAGCTATGACCTTTCGACTACTGGTTAAGATGCTCTTCTGTAAAACTGAACATCATAAAGGAACGGATCGTTTGAAGATCAAGCGTTTGATCAGAAGGCTATTATTTCCCCTAAATCGGTTCCCAAGGAAAATTATGCACAGACAATGAATGCTGAAGGTGATGCTCTCCCACGACGAGCTTGAGACGAAAAACTAAACATACCACGCGAAATTGCCAGTCATTGCGTGCGATATGTTGAGACCAAAACTTGAGCGAGATTAATACGTCAAATCGGTTTTGAAAGTCGCTCACAATCCCTCGCTGTTTGATAACTACGATAAATTTTTTGTACCTGTGGACAAGAGGCCTCTTCTTTTTTTGGTCAAAGGGTGGTGTGGGGTGGAAAAGGGTAAGGTGAATTGATGTTTGCTGTGAGCAAGTGCTTTTGTTCTTATTGGGCCTGTAGTTATTTCATCATGTTTGTTGTTTGGTGTTCGATGCTTGGTCTGCGTGATGCCCCCTTTACATACCGATTGACTATATTTACTTTTCTAGATCCATTGCAAGCAGCCATTCAAAGGATAAAGGAGAGAGTCAAAACAGACATGGAACAGCCCATGGATCTTCAACAACCTTTCCGACCTAATCCAGGCGAGGGCCCAGCAGCTAAAGATCTGAAAGTCGACCAAATTTATGTGAATGTTATAATTCATGAAAACAGAGTGAAGCATGACTTCCCTACAGGTAGATGGGAACAACTTAAAGTATACCCCCAACCCAGTTCGAATAAAGCTGTTCCTGTGCGGCCACAAGATATTATTGATGCTGAGTGCAAGAATGTTCTCGTTGTTGGTCGTCCAGGCATTGGTAAGACAATGCTGTCCACCAAGCTTCTTCGAACTTGGGCATCAGACGACATCAAAATGCAAAAGCAATTTGACGTAGCCTGTCTTCTGAAATTCAGGCACTTAAATTTGGAAACAAATCTCAGTCTTCGTGAATTGGTGGCTCGCTCGGAAACATTGGAGAGTTTGGATGAAGAAGTCTGGAACTACATTCAAGAGAATCCAACTAAAGTACTACTGGTTTTTGATGGAATTGACGAATTTTCTGCGAGATCAGCTATAGCCAAAGATGACTCCAAATACAAGAACACTGTGGAAGAAAAGATGCCTCTTTACAGTCTCTACAATAAGTTGGCATCGGGAAACCTTCTCCATGGTGCCAGTCTTGTCACGACAACTAGACCAACTGCTACAAAATGTGTTAAGCATGTGAAGTTTGATAGAACAGTTGAAGTTGTAGGATTTTCATCTGAGCAAGTTGAGGAGTATGTAGAGAGGTTTACAGAAGGTGATCCTAGCGATGATGTAAAAGAAAGAATATGGCAACATATTCGCTCAAACTTAAACATCTTTTCTCTGTGTTATGTTCCAGTAAACTGTTTTATCATTTGCCATTGCCTTCTACATATAATTAACATATGTCCTGATCCTCTTCGAAAGCTCCCCACAAAGATTACAGAAATTTACAGTATAACCATCAAGATTTTCTTCTTTAAACACAACCGTGATAACAGATGTAGCCCCTCCTCAAAAACTGACCTGTTCTCATACATGTACAAAGAATTTGATGAGCTACAACCTGAAAACGATTTGGTGTTTAAGAGACTGGGAAAAGTCGCTTTTGATGGCATTAAAGATGGCAGACTAGTATTTGAATCGAGTGAAGCTCGAGAGCTGGAGGATTGTGGCCTGCTTCACCGTCTTCCGGATGTAAAACCCCGTAAACTCAGTGAAGCTCCAAAATCTCAATATTGTTTTACCCACCTCACAATTCAGGAATTCTTTGCTGCCAAGCATATAACGGACACCATGAATAAAGAAGAAATGTCGATATTTGTAGCAAATCACATTCGCTTGGGTCCATGGCAAGTAGTGATGCAGTTTGTAGCTGGATTGTTAAAGCCCAATCCAGACCGAGCAATGCCAAACGTTGATATATTTACCGAACTTCTTCCCATGTCAACATGTAAAGAGGACTCATTCACCTGGTGGCCGAGTTACGGTGTTGATGGTGTTGATGACAACAGCTTTTTAGATCTCAATTTATTGAGATGTATTTTTGAGTTCGATGGAGAGCAGCAGACTGCAGTACAAAGCAAAATTGCAGAAATTGGTTTTAATGCGGTAAATTTTAATTCCTGCAGTCTCGTAGTGGTTGACTGTTCAGCTCTAGTTCATTTTCTAAAAAATGCTAAAGGATTATTACGCCTGGATTTGAAGGGTAACGGAATTGATTCGTTGGGTTGTTTAGAGATTGTTGATTTACTAAGAGGTGAAAATTCTGAACTTACTCTTTTAAACCCCAGTCATAACAATGTGGGAAAACAAGGAGCAGCACACCTACGTGATGCACCAAAAGATGCAAATTGTAATTTCACTACGTTGAACCTCCAGGATAACGAAATAGGAGACCAAGGAGCAGCATACCTGTGTGATGCACTAAAATATGTAAATTGTAATCTGACTGAGTTGAACCTCAGTCATAACAATATAGGACACCAAGGAGCAGCATACCTGTGTGATGCACTAAAAGATGCAAATTGTGATCTAACTGCGTTGTACCTTGATGGTAACAATATAGGACACCAAGGAGCAGCATACCTGTGTGATGCACTAAAAGATGCAAATTGTAATCTGACTGAGTTGTACCTCTATCGTAACAATATAGGACACCAAGGAGCAACATACCTGTGTGATGCACTAAAAGATGCAAATTGTAATCTAACTGAGTTGAGCCTCGATGGTAACAATATAGGACACCAAGGAGCAACATACCTGTGTGATGCACTAAAAGATGCAAATTGTAATCTAACTGAGTTGTACCTCAATGGTAACAATATAGGAGACCAAGGAGCAGCATACCTGTGTGATGCACTAAAAGATGCAAATTGTAATCTAACTGAGTTGTACCTCAATGGTAACAATATAGGAGACCAAGGAGCAGCATACCTGTGTGATGCACTAAAAGATGCAAATTGTAATCTACCTCAGTTGAACCTCGATGGTAACAATATAGGAGACCAAGGAGCAGCATACCTGTGTGATGCACTAAAAGATGCAAATTGTAATCTGACTGAGTTGTACCTCCATGGTAACAATATTGGACACCAAGGAGCAGCATACCTGTGTGATGCACTAAAAGATGCAAATTGTAATCTAACTGAGTTGTACCTCCATGGTAACAATATAGGAGACCAAGGAGCAGCATACCTGTGTGATGCACTAAAAGATGCAAATTGTAATCTAACTGAGTTGTACCTCAATGGTAACAATATAGGAGACCAAGGAGCAGCATACCTGTGTGATGCACTAAAAGGTGCAAATTGTAATCTAACTGAGTTGTACCTCAATGGTAACAATATAGGAGACCAAGGAGCAGCATACCTGTGTGATGCACTAAAAGATGCAAATTGTAATCTAACTAAGTTGTACCTCAATGGTAACAATATAGGACACCAAGGAGCAGCATACCTGTGTGATGCACTAAAAGACGCGAATTGTAAGCTAATTTGGTTGTCCCTCCATGGTAACAATATTGGAGACCAAGGAGCAGCATACATGTGTGATGCACTAAAAGATGCAAATTGTAATCTAACTAAGTTGTACCTCGATGGTAACAATATAGGACACCAAGGAGCAGCATACCTGTGTGATGCACTAAAAGACGCGAATTGTAAGCTAATTTGGTTGTCCCTCGTTGCTAACAATATAGGAGATCAAGGTGCAGCACACCTGTGCGATGCACTAAAAGACGTAAATCATAATCTCGTTTACTTGAACCTCGATAGCAATAGTATAAGAGACCAAGAAAAAAAAAACCTCTGTGCAGCAGCGAAAGCTGCCAATTGTGAAATCGTCTTCAATTTCAACGATTAATGCAGTAAAAGTAAGTTGAAACTCAACACATGCTGCGTGGACGGAGAGCAAGGAGCAGAATACCTTAGTAACACATTATCTATCTTCCTGTACGAGGGGGGTGAATAGGTTCGCGGATCGGCGGATTTGGCTAAAAAAAGCTACTCGGATTTCGGATTTTGAGGATACATTTTGCGGATTGGCGGATTTTGAACGCTCAGCGGATCACGGATTTCTTCAATATTTCAGCGTGGATTATGGATTTTGTTTGTCTTGAAGTGCGGATCGCGGAACTTAACTTGGCGGTCTGTTTCAATTTTTTTCTGCCTGACCTTAGAACTAGACTAGATTAAGCAAAGAACATAATTTTCTGAAAACAAAAATCCACCTTTGAGCATAAAACAACTCAATTTGCCCATAAGATGCCAAATCGAGTACCATTGACTTAACCACACCGGCCAAAACCGCGCAGAACCACGTCCCTTGTACCGCTTGTGACGTTATCAGTTTTAATGCTCATGGACAACTTTTACATGTAGCATGTGTAGGTGAAGAGATCTTTCAAACCATACCCAAATGAGCACGATTCCGTCAAACAGGCCGGAGAAAACCCGTATAAACCAAGTGACGTTGAGCCGAAAATTCGAACGAAAATCTTGTTCCACTACCCACCTGCACTTTCTTCCATCTAATCCTAAAAGTTTTCCACAAATCTTTTCCCACCGAAAGAAAATGCCCAGCAAGAGAAAAAGAAAGCGAGGCAAGAAAAGCGAAAGAAAAGGAGAGAAAGCGAAAGGTAGAAGGAGAGGGGGCAGTGAAACTTTTCAACCCTGTGCATGGCCTAACTTGGAAAGCTCATGTTATGCATCAGGGACTGAAGGGTGCGAGGAGCTCCACCAGCAAACAGAGTTTTGGGCAGTTTTGGTTCTTTTTGGCTAAATTCTGGCCAGAAAATGGCTCGACGACCTCAAAAGGTGTTTTTCGGCAAAATGCTTGGTAGTTAATGGGCTAACACATCTTTGACCTACAATGTAATAGGACTCCAGATAACTCTAGGACCCCAGGATCTCGGCTTCTGGCCAGACAAAAAGCCATTGTCCTCACCAGACCACCAAGTGTACCATCGGCACGGTCAACATGGAGGGTCAGGTCATTGAGACAAAGACCATCGATTGCGTCGAATTTTTTACCGAGAAGGTGCCAAAGGCGTTGACTTTCATCATAAAAACAAGTTTCGGTGCTGCGTCGATTCCAGCAATTGGAAAAGCGTAGTGAATCTACTCGAGCATATGACGTTAAAACGGATTGTTATGTTTTTTCTACGAGAGTTCTGTTGTCTTTAGATTAGTTTCTTTAATGATTACAAAACAGTGGTCATGGTGGGGTTTTTTAACCTTAGATTTCGCTACACTCTTACACATGGTAACTTGACGTTTCAAAGACCTGTAGGAACCTGTCCTCTGATTGATTCGAAAAGACCTAAAACGTAACCCAAATACAAATATGCACGCTGTTCTAATGACATCAGGTTTCAAATGTCAGCAACAAACATTTTAATCTTAGAGCGATGGGGACGCGCGCAAGCGCGAGGATGTCTTTCCTTTCTTTGTTTAGCGTCTCGCGCTCGCGTGTAACACTACGCGACGCGCTTAGTTGGCTTTCTTTCCTGCGGATTCGGATTTTTGTAAAAATATCTGCGGATTGGCGGATTTTGCGAAAAATTAGCACGGATCGACGGATTTCCTGACCCCTATTCACCCCCCTCCTGTACGGCAACCCCTCTGAGAAGGATTATTTGCCGGGTGGTCAGTAAGTAAAATACATATGTGAAAATGACTAATAATAAATAAATAGATAAATAAATAAGTAAATAAAATAAAATAAATAAATGAATAAATAAATAAATAATTGGAAAAGGAAACTGTACTGTGGCTAAACTAATGGGTCAGATTTGAGATGCGAGAACGGAAAACCTCCATATTATTTGGAAGATGTATCAAGACTCGAGTGAATTGTTATATAATTTTAGAATAAAGCATTTCTAGCACAAACTTGGCCGTTGTAGTCAGATTATGTTGCGTTGTGTGCATTTAACCTCTAAATATGTTTTAAGTGAAACCCTTGGTGGAACTGGCGGCCCTAGTTCTCTTTGTTGGTAATCGCAATTCTACATTACGTAATATTTTTTTTGGGAAATTTTGTCAAAGGCTTGTGTAATTCGAAAGAATTTACAAATACACGAGCAGTAGTCTGGAACAGGCGCTAAGTGTTGTTAGAGAAGTGTTTCATTTTAATATTTTTTTAACGTTCGGCGCCATTTCCTTATTTTTGGTGAAAGGGGAGGGATAGGCGTTTGTGCATTATGCGAGCATTTTAGTGGCATTTTCCTGGGTTTTGTTTTTATTTTTCCAAGAAAATAACCAACTTTTTACGAGAAAATGAAGACTTGAACTCGAAATTTAAAAAAAACTTTCAAAGCCCCCACCCCACCTCCAATACAACCGAGTGGACACTGAAGAGAAGTCAGTGGTTTTAGGTTTCAAGAGTCAAAGGCGGCCATGTCAAGCTTGGTTTCCATATGATCTCAACAGGCTGCGATCGGTCTGCGCCATGATCGGCGATCGGTCTGCGTCACGTTGCAGACATGGAAATCTTTCTTCCCGGCATCTGCGGCACACGGTCTGGGTGAACGGGAAAACTAGGTTCTACTTTCCTGATCACCCTCACCGTGTGCCGCAGACGCTGGGGACAAATGTTTCCAAATGTCTGCAACGTGACGCAGACCGATCGGCGATCACGGCGCCAATCATCGCGCCGAGCGTGTCGCTGACCGTTAAGATCATATGGAAACCAGGCTCCAACCATTAACTTTTATATGGTGTGGTTCAATTTTATCCTCGGTTTAAAGTTTTTCTCTCATTGTTTTTGGGTATGATAATGTATGGTTAGGTATGACTAGGTTTATTTCAGTGACCAAATGGCCGATCAACTGTGGTGTAAAAACGTTTACAAATATTTCTCAGAGATTTGTTCATCCTGACATAACGTATTTCAGTCGAGGTCGTTTCTTGGAAGGTGGCAGATCATCCACTTCAATCGCCACAAAGAACCCCAATTTCATCGTGTTCAACAACTCGATCAAACAGGCCTGAAATTCGCCATATAATCACCCCCTTAGTGTATATTATTGGGTTTGCTGATGCAGACTGAATTGAGATTTTTGGGACAACTGGTGCATCGATCCAGTGCCCCGATCCAGTGCCCCCACAGATTACAGCAGGGGCAAACACGAATGACATCATCGCCAAGCATGCGCGTGGCGGCGGGGGGTCCTTGGAAACTAGTTCTCAGGGTTACCCCAACTCAATAGCTTTAAAAATTGTGAAAGTGAAAATGGTAGCGACTACAAGTAACTACAATGAGTGGACAATTCATCAAGTAAAAGCGGAATTAAACGGGCGAAATCTTTCGAAATCAAGCCCAGGCTGAAATTTCAGCCTGGTGGGGCGGGCTGAAATACTGTTGCGATTACATGACAAATTTCAGCCCGAGCTGAAATCTTTTCTCCTTCGCAGCCATCTTGTTTCCTTGAAAGCAACCTCTCTGCGCATGCTCACGTTACCTTTTCAGCCCGGGCTGTAATTACCGGGGCCAGCCGAAGGCTGAAACCGGTCATAAAATGCTGTTTGTGGATTTTTTGAGAGACGTATTTATGAGCGACCACTGCACTTGAGAGTGAACCTTTTATCGAGAATCAAAGCGAACATATTTCAAAACTATCTTTACATCAATCTCTTGTAAAACGTAAGTTTATTCACTGCGTTTTATAAGACGTCTCAAGAACAAGAGTAGCATGTTAAAAAAGTTTCTCTTTAAAAGGATTCCTTCGATTCTTATACCGAAGTCCTCGGCGAAAAACACGTAAAACGAATTCAAAAAGAAGAAATCGGATAATTTTTTCGCCGCCCGACGAAATTTTACAGCGCAGCGAGAGAAAGAGGAAAGTTGTACATCAAAAAGACGACAAAAACAAGGCAATTATTTTGAAATAAATCGTTTTTCAACTGTGTAAATTTAGTACCAACTTAGCTCTATCCCCAGTAGTTCCGTAGAAGCTGAACAAGACTCAATAAAAATATATTTGAGGGAAGCGAATATACTAAACAAACAAATCACGGGGTCGCCGTAAATGTACAGAAATCCAAATCCAGCGTGCACTAAGACTTTCAAATGAAGGCAACCAAATGAAAGAAACGCGACAGGAAGTTCAATAACAATAAATTTTCATTCAAGGTGAGGCAAAAAAAACTTATCTAAAAGCACAAAAAATGTTCGAAATTTCACAGACGCAATTCGCTGCGTGAACGCATGTTCGAATTAATTATTCACGCAAAAGCGAAAGCGTGAGTTTTTCCCACAAATTTTGCAGTTATTTTATCGGCTGTGGCTTTGCCTATCGTGCTAAAAGCTGAATTCAACTTCCAATTAATATGTACATTGCCATTTTTGTTTTCTAAAGTCCAGGCAGCTGCTTTAAATCCGCTATCTGTATTCAAAACTCTCTTGAAAGCGCACCGATCGCCTTGTTTTCGTCGCGGTTGAGGGAAGGAAAAATTATTCACAAGAAAAGTTTGAGGGCTCCGTTCACCTTGATCTTCCATTCTGAGGCTACCTAAACATCGATTTATGTTTTTCCTTTTTATTTTAAGTGCCAAGGAAGTAATTTGTCCGTTTTAGGAATGAAAACGAGACCCTGGAAGTTTGTAGATTTGGCCCGCAACGTGCCATGATTACCTGGACTTTTCGAGCCCGTGATTTGAAGACAAAAAACCGTCTTCAACAGCACAGGGTGACCGCGTTTTCAAAAATTGTAAACTATGATTACATTAAATTTACTTTTTTGGATATCGTTAAGAATCAGCCGTTTGATTTAATGTAGATTTTATGCCAATTTTTATGCGACAAAGCATAGGCGCCCTTGGCCGGCGTTATTTTTATTTCCGGCCCTGCTGGCAGAAGAGACCTCTGCTAGCAGGGAAGATTTTTATGAAAGCCGAGGCGTAATTCTATTATCGAAATGAGTACACAGGCAAATATCATTTTCTCTTTTCACATTAGTAATTAGACGTTTTTTCTCCAAAGAATATTTGCGATAAAATAGATTTTCATGTCCCGCGATAAACTTCTTGATGTAAACGACCCTTATGCGTGCTAGTGTAAACGTGGGTTGCCAAGGCAAAAGTGGCCCCGGTAAAATTCACGAAGTGATTCTCGTGCCATTTCGATTGCATGAGGCCTTCCAAGGGGTGGTCTGTTGTCACTTTTTCGCTCGTTTACGACTCTGTCTCTCGCTTGTTTCGTTAGGGACAAATGTCGCTGTCGCAAAGAAAACAAAGAGGAATGGAAAGTGAATTGTCGCGTGTCGCAAACTGTCGTGCGTTTTCTACCAATTTCTGTCCGTTGTCGGTGTTTTTGGGAGAAGATTGTCGCCTGTTTTCGTAGCCAAATCGCTTGTCGCTTCTACTTCTTGGAAGGCCTCTTACATGGACTTTTTGCGGATTTTTCAGCCCGTTTGCCCGTTCGCCATGTATTCACCCCGTTTGATTACATTGCGAATTTCAGCCTGGGTTGAAATTTCAGCCAAGTGGGGCGGGCTGAAATACTGTTGCGATTACACGACACATTTCAGCCCGGGTTGAAATATAAGCCTGCTGTGATGACAGAAGGCCCAAAGAAAGTCGGTTCGTCTTCATATATCCGAGCCATGGCTTCCCGAACAGCTTCATACTGTTTTACCTTGTCTGCATTGAAGTCACTGTTGTTGTATTCCATTTTAGCTTTGAAATTAGCTAGACATCGACATCGAATGAGATTCTCAATTTATCGCCTTTATTCCACTGAAATCTTTTCTCCTTCGCAGCCATCTTGTTTCCTAGAAAACAACCTCACTGCACATGGTCACGTTGCCTTTTAATTTCGATTACATTAAATTCGGCACACACGAGGGGACTAGTCCCTGCGACTAGTCCCTGCAACAAGTTGCGGGGACAAATCCCATCGTGTGAACTAGCCATTTTTGCCAGGGACCAAATTTTAGTCCCTGCGACTATTCCCACGAATTCAAACTGGTTTGAATTTTTGGGACAAGTCCCTGCGACTTGTTCCTCAAAACGCTTCGTGTGAACTGTTCGTGGGACTAGTCCCTGCGACCAGTCCCTTCGTGTAAACTCTTCAGGGGACTAGTAGTAGGGACTAGTCCCCTCGTGTGTGGCCTTTTTGCGGATTTTTCAGCCCGTTTGTCCGAGCTGAAACCTTCTCCATGTAATCGCCACTTTCATTTCAAGAGGGTTTCTTTCAGAACCCGGGCTGAAATTCGCCATGTAATCACCCCCTAAATTAAAACTATTTAAAACTACAGTAAAAATTACAAATAATAATCGTCCAAGGCTTTCTTAAATAAAATTCTAGAATTAAGGTTCTTAAACTTAAAGGCAATGAATCGAGGCACCTAAAAAAATAAAAACTACGAAACGCAAAATCCAGTTTGACTTTTGGCAGCTTTGCTGTTTTCCCATTGTTTCTAGTGTTTAAAGCGTTATGTTGTAATCGTTGAAAGTAATTCAGAGTTTAAATGGAAAACATGCAGTTCCACGAAGGCAGTCAAATACAAAAGAGGATGCCCTCTTTTGTAAAAAGTTGTCAATTGTTAAAAATCGAAGGTCACAGCTCTGTGGACTGCATTTGGGAGAAATGATTTCAAGGCTTCTGTTCTCAATAAAGCGGATCATGCGTTTGCAGAACTCTGACCAGCCGTGACTATTATAGCCGCAATACGTGAATATTGGCATAATCATCAATTGGCAAATTCGTTGGGCAGTAAAAATATCAATGCTTGGACTGATGCGCCGTAAGAGGTTTATTCTCCCTGTTGCCTTCTTGTCATTTTTGCGAAAATACGTTTCAAAATTAAGATTTAGGGCCAGATGTACGCCGAGGTTCTTACAACATTTACTAATATTGAGGAGAGAACCATAAACAGAGAGATTGACTTGACGGCCATGAAACAGATTCACAACAAACAGAAATGCACAACAAACCGGGAAATAAAAGTAAGATTTCGGTTCTTACTTCAAGACCATTATCAAACGTAACAAAGATGGTACAGCATTACACTTATAAGGAGAGCCAGCCAGGAAGATGTGACACATACTAATTATTGCAACAAGAAACTGAAATGTAAGGAGAGTATTACAAAAATGCAAGCTGCCAAAATACATGTTCTTAAGCGGCTTTGATGCCATAATTCGGCTGAGGTTTGTCCTCTTAATTAGTAGGGATTCCAAGAAACATAACTGGTTATAATAGGCCATTTCCGAATAACCTTTGGCCTCTTATTCAAAGCGAGTCCTGATGCTCATCTTTCCATATGAAAATTGTTTTCATTGATATGAAAATAAGTTAAATTTGCATGTGAATGGAAACTAATTTTCATATGAAAAGATGAGCACCAGGACTCGCTTTGAAAAAGAGGCCAAAGGTAATTCGGAAATGGTCCATTGCTGTTACAAGCCGTAAGTGCTACGTTATTTAAAATAGTTTGGTCAATATGCAATGTAAAATTAGCTACATCGGCGACTATTGGTTAATGCCGTTGAAAATTTAATATAGATGACAGTTCGAATATCATTCTTCTTTATGAATGAAAACATACTTTCTTGTAAATGGTAAGCGCCCTTGGTTTCAATACGCTAACGAGATATTCGCCCATGCACGTCCCAAAAAGAAGGTCCATTCGAGCATTCTCGACTCTCTGAAAATATCGGCGCAGATTAGACTTAATTTTTCCGAGAAATTTGACAAGCTTAGTAACAGTGACTTAATTCCCTGAAAATGTTTTGTAGATTTAAGACTTGAGGCATGCATAGCATTCAGTTTGCTTTTTATATTATTCATATTAAATAGAAAAATTATGGAAGGAGACGAAAATGATTACTTCCGTTAATTTTAGTAATTTTTTGTTAAACAGTAGAGTCTATAGGCTAATAGTTTTCTCTAGGGCTGCTGGTCCTGGAAATTTGTAAACGAGTCACACTTTTTTTTAGTGTTTTCACCCTTAAATTAGCCTTCGCTTGTTCTCTTTGTTATGTTCTTGGAGCGGAAGAGGAGTTTTCCCCTTTCTTGTTGTGAATTTCGGAGTTAGACTGTTGCAAACGAGTAGGGGTGGCTTAGGGCGCGATCCATTTGGTCAAAAATTCCGGAATTTTTGTTTCAGAGGTAAATGGAACGGTAATTTCCGGAAAGTTCATCTCGAAAATTTTGAACAACCTCTCGAGGTTGTCCATTTTCCCGAAATATCGGAATTACCTGAAATTTTCTGTTCCATTTTGCATTTCATTTCGGTGAGACGCTTGGTTCCCCCAGATTCCTTTGCTGTCAGATGTCGAAGGCAAGATGGCGGAATCTGCGTTTGCCAATGGGACGAGACCGGTTTACTGAAGTGGAAAAAAACCGTTCCGTTTGACACCTGAGTATTTCGGAAATTCAAACCGAAATTTTCGCCCAAATGGATCGCGCCCTTAATCGTACGGTGCGGTTTTCATGTGCAAAGTGCTTCCAGATTCTTTCTAGCAAACTTTAATGGTGATGTATATCGAGAATAAATCAGTCGTCTCAGACCACGAGGAGTCCCTTACTTTCTTAGGTATAGTGCCTCTTGCGAGGAAACGCGTCTCGTAAGGAGAAGATATGTTCTTCAAGCCCCGCTCCCTCCTTCTTTCGGCCACAAAGCCGTTCAAATGCCCTACCCTTGAATGATCCGTGCTTTGTTGACTGGGATGAATATAAGGGAATCCTTGTTTACATTATTTGCCTCATTAGCATAAGCGATTCAGTTTATGATCGAGCTACAAAAAAATCAGTTCTGAATATTGAAAAGTCATAGCACGATTAAATCTGCCAATGAATTTGAGCTCGATGTATTGATTACTTTTTATGCAAGGCCAGTTTAAAAACTCAAAATTTTACAAAGACTGTATGAGCTCATTAGCGCTTTTGCCACCCAGAGATTTTGCAGTTTTTGACGAACAATTTCTCCTTGAATATTACACCCAAAGAGCTAGGAATTTCACCATTTACTAAGTTTCACTAACTCTTTAACTCTTTGCAGTCAATCATATATAGTAAGTCACATGACCAGAACAGAAAAAGGCCTAAAACTCAAGTGGCGTACACTTCTGGATATCGAAAATGGTGCCAGTGGTTAACGATCGCCAAGGTGCAAAACTCTACGTATCGATTTTTTGGAAATTCGCGTTTTTGTGAGATTTATGACCTCATAAGCACGCAAATTCATACCATTTCGTCATTACCATTGCAGTTATGTACGTTAACAACAATTGCTTACGTAAGCTTGTAAAGAAGGCTGGAATATCTCTGATTGGCAAAAAAAATCGGAACTTCGCATAATTTCCTCCAAGTTTTAGGGATTTTTCTCTCGAAAGCGCGGTTGGGGCCTGGGGCAAGTTGTGCATGCGCAATAACAATTTATAAATTTTACATGTTCACCTCTTCGCACGTTCCACCAATATAGTGGCAAAAACACTGAAAAACCGTGTTTTAAAAATAAAATCCGTAAAAATCCCCTGGCAACAACGCTAAGTCTGTAGTTAAGTTAGTCCCCCCTTCAGTGGCGCCAGTAAAGTGGATTAAATACTCGTTGGTGTTGTAGCATTCAAAGGTTCAGTTACAGAATGAAAAGAGCTTCTCTCGGACACGATTAAACGGGCACATTAATGTAAACAAAAATCATGCGTTTATTGAAAATCTAAATCAAAAATGCACATTAGGAGACAATTAATTACTTACACGATACACGGAAGATCGCGGCTCGTGCATAAACACACCACCAAAATATTCATTTAGGACGATGCCTCCTAACATTTTGTGCAGCTTGTAACTATACTAGAAAAGCAGATCGTTGCAAAACCTATTTGAATCTAGAAAGAAATACGGGGGTAGTTACGCAAATTTAGTTTCATCACGCACGGGTTTCTTGCCAACCAACGAAATGACCAGCTCCCAGTTGGCTTGTTAGCTCAGTTGGTAAAAGACTAGTCGTACTGCACCGGTATCGCAGAGGTCATGCATTCGAATCACGCACAAGCCTGAATTTTCTTCAGGCTTTCTTTTCGCTATTGCTCAAGTAGCGTTCATAATTGTGATGATCGTTCACGTCTTCAATAAATTATGTGGGAAACTGACGCCTAATTATCCATGAAAAATGCGTGGTTACTCTTAACTTTCTTTTATAGTACTCCAGAAACCCTCACTGGGATGTGCTTTTGCCGCAAAGTTATAATAGTGCTGTCCCGAAGAAACCCTCTTTTCTCGGGCAATCCCGAGATGCGCAGAAAGTATGCGCAGTAACAGTGGGAGGTGCCGGTCCAATCTCGTCCCAAGAGCCCGCTTTTCTTTTGGTCAGCACCAAGAACGCGGACCCTCGTCCCTCTTGGGACGAGATTGGCGCCGGTCTTTACCGGTATACCAAACGTATACTATAAATAAGCCTCTTTGGTTTAGGATGGCAAGGATTACAGTGGATTGCAACTTGTAAAAATTGGGCCAACTTTTTCAAGTTCTCCCCTAACTCTTATGTTAGGAGAAAAATGGCCAAATACAGATTATGGTTTGCTTCACCCTATGAGAAAATAACTTGATTTTTTTCGCGTTCAAGGATTATTTTGGTTACGAGAAATGATACTGGAGTCACTTCGTATTAAAGGGGCTGTCACGAGTGTTTGTTATGAATTTAACACTGATCATGATCCGCAGGGGATGTTTGTACTGATGGAAACTCAAAATAACGCTCCAGTTTTGTTAAAAGCTACTCCTCTAGTGCAGTCAAATAAAAAGTAAGACTCCTTTCCCATGGATGGCCAGGATGGACACGGATTGCAATTTTAAAAAAGCTGGCCACTGTAACCGTGACATAGCCCTTTAATTTCAGCCCCGAAAATTAAAATCATCCTGCCACAGCCCATTTAAGACAGTTTCGAATAACATTTAAAAAGACAGATCAGCGATATTAAACACGACCGTTTATTATTTTGCTGGAAAATACTACCGCTAATTCGCTACCTACAGCACTGGCAAGTTCACTACTCTTGCAGTATGGCACACAGTTTAAAGGGGCTTTGTCAGGGAGATTTTTACGATCTCAGGTCAAGAACCACGCTAAAATTAAGGCCTCCTTTACATGGAGGTAGGAAGATCCTAGCACTAGGAAGATCCTAGAAGGCAGATCATCCTAGTGCCATATGTTTTCTGTATTCAGTTTACATGCAAAGGGTTGTACTTGGCGCTAACGCTAGGATCTTCCTAGCTGAGAGGTAGGAAGATCCTAGCACTACGAAGATCCTAGCGCCATGTAAACTGCTTTTGCCAGGAAGATCCTAGTACCGGGGACCAAAAAACAAACCAAACAAACAGGGCGGCGGCCGGGCGATCAGCGGCAAAAGAAAGACAATTTCGTCGAGATTTCCGACCGAAATTTCTGCATGTAAACCAAAGGAAAAGTTGGTTCGCCCTCTAGGATCTTCCTAGTACTAGGATCTTCCTGCCTCCATGTAGACAGCCCCTAACACTGAGTACTCTCAGGCTGTCAGCTACTTTAATATCGCACCCACAAAACAAGAGGGTGGACAGGTGGTGGACAGGTGTTTTAAACTTTCCAGTTCATCTTTGAAGGACTGTCGGATAATTTCTTCTGCTTTGTTTTCTGCAGCTCTGTAATCTAATCTCTTGTTGACTGCTGCCGACTTTTGCTCTTCGCATAGCAAGAGTTTTGTTAGCCTGCGTGGCAAGCGCTTCCGTGTGTTTTTTTAGTGCTCAAACCACACGGAGACACTTGCTACGCAGGCTAGAGTTTCGTTTTCTATATTGTAATAATACTGTTTGTACACTGATTTCGTCATGAGGAAATCTCCAGTTGGAAATTTATGCAAAACTGTTTGACTTATTTTGCAATGCATTCTGCAATCCTCAATACGATAGATTCCAGCTATTTGAATGACTTAATTCAAGGAAAAACAGTTTCTATTCAAAAGAGCGAGAAGTTCGAGAAAGCCGGTTAAAATTTACTGTAATTAATTTGCACTCGAATAGCTATAAAGTGTAGGAAAAATATTGATAGCATTCCTGCAAACAACCGATCTCGTGTGAACCGTCATTTATCTAGCTTCCTTGTCTGCCGCGATGAGAGAACATTAACCATAGTTTATTTTACATTTGTGAAAGGAAGTGAGCTCGTCCGTTATCGTCAGGTCGGATTGTGAGGATATCACAGCCAGTTTCCGTCACTAGCAAGGTTTGTTCAAACTGTGCGGAACGCTTGCCATCCTGCAATGAAAAAATTAAATTACAGTTTTATTTCTTCTTGGGACAACTTTGCAGTGCTTTTTAATCGAGCGATAAGCATTTATGACTCTGAAGCAATCAGCACAAAGGCACAATCAGAATTTGAAGGATATTAATGACTCTGACCAATCACAGTTGAAGCCATCAGCGCAAAGAACCAATCAGAATTCGAAGGATATCCGTGTAACCGGCCGAAAAGCGCGGGAAAACTCGTGCATGTAAGTGACGACTGGTTTCACTTCTTATTGGTTGAGAAAGTGGCGTGAGGTTTCTTAACCAATCAGAAAACTGGTGAGCTCAATCAAAGGGAAAGCGACTAACTAACAACGTTCAATTGAAAACAACTCTACTGGTTTCAGATTGGAACGGCGTTAACGGTAAACGGGGAGCATTTTATGTGTTTGTCAAAGAATACAAGAAGCTGGGAAATAAATTGGAGAATAAAAGACTTATACATGACACGTGAACATACCTGTGTAACCGCTGTCCAGTTGTCAGGCCACATCTCATCCCGCCAAGTTCCTGGAAATTGCAAAATTAATAAAGTGAATTGAGTGGACTAAGTTCTGTGATGTCGAGACATTGACGTTTTCGGTAGGAAGGGAATTGTTGAGATACAAAGTTAATGAACATCTGTACTTCCAAACTATGTCTTACGTACGACAACAGTGAAGCTTTACTGTTGAGAATATAGATCGAGTTAATTTACTCAACTGTCCAAATTACTATCAAAACAGCAATGATCTTCTTAAGATTTATTTGGTTTGGTTTGTTTCAAAGGAATAGTCAGGGTTTGTACCCTTTTTCAGAAACAAATTTCCAGGACTTTTTAATCCCTAAGAAAATTTTTCCAGACCCGTAATTAATGTGCATTGTAAACGTATTTTTCAGTTGTTGATCTTCTCATCTGAATGCTCTTCGATGTGTTTCCACTTGAGTTTTCAGATTTCCAGGATTTTCCAGGAGCTCCTACCATTTTCAAGGACTTTCCAGTCCTGTAAAAAAGTCCTGGAAAAACTCATCTTTGATTTTCAAGTACTTTCCAGGATTTTTAGGATCCGTACGAACCCTGAATTAGTGATGAAGTTATAAACTTTTTAACAAGGTTTAACCCCTGTAACTAAGACATCATCCCCTAAATCAGAATTTCGGTGCTTTTCAAAGCTGTGATGAGTTACCTTGTGAAATCATTGGCTCTATAGTGAAGGTATGGCCAGGCTTCATGACACCAATAGCTTTGTTTTCTGTAATGAAACAAATAAGCTTACATCAGCTCTGAGGATTCGGTTGAATGCCAATTCACTGTAAATACTGCACTGTCTAATGACCGTTACTTACTCGAATAATGAGGTACACTTGGAGCAGTGTGGAATAACCTGTGCAAATAGAAAATACACCAGTTATCAGTCACACAGGTTAAACAAGCGGACGTGAGCGCGAGAAGGTGCGAACTTAAATGTGGAAGGCACGAACATCGAGGGGGGTCCGGGGCATGCTTCCCCAGGAAATTTTTGAAATTGGACTCACTGAAATGCCATTTCTGGCGTTCCCTGGACCAGGATGGGTTGACCAGAGAGGTCTTTTTAGGCACTTAAAATCCTCACAAAAATTGAAATATTTGAATTGCCACTAATAGTTATCACTCTGCTGTCGTCCGTTTTCAGTTCCAAAACGAATTCCAATCGGAAAGGATGTGGGATAATCCCAGAAATGACAGATGGTTTTCTTCATTATTACAACGTTATTATAAATAATTTTCATCAAGTCCAGTTTTTTGACGAGTGGCCCATCAGGACAATCACTAATGTTACTGAAGCTATATCAGTGAGCTACTTGACGTTTCATGTCAAACAACCGGACTTTTCGGCTGGTATCCCGCCTCAAACGAAACCCCTACTGGTGGAAAGACGCCGGCGTTGTGGTCAGCACATAGGACAAGCGTTTGCCAACAGAAAAATAATGGCAATAAAGGCTGGCGAGAAGAAAGAGCAATTGCTGCGATCATCACCGAAAATCTTCTTTTTCTCAAATCATTTAATTCATCATCATAATTAAAACCCAAAAGCACCAAACAATAACACGAACAATTTCTTACTCGTGAATTCCATGTCCACAGTAGCTCTTCACAACAGAGAAGCCATGAGCTTGGGCATGTTTTTGGATTATATTTCCAATCTCTCTGTACTTCACACCAGGTTTGACTGAAAAAGAACGCACGAGTCTATTATAACAGATTACCCAGCAAAAAATGGCACCTCACATTTTTGTTGGAACTACTGTGCTTATTTCTATTGCGGTTTAGGAATTAGGGAATAATAAATGGAATAAGGTTTTCCATTGACTTCCGGTGCCACGTCACGTGCTTGGCGGGCCGCGCACGATTTCCCGCCAAAAGTTTTCCCAAAAAAAAAACGCATGTTCTGTGTATTCCTAGTGAACCGTATTCTGTGCATTCATTTATTCTACTCTCGGAAGCAGACTAAACAAAATATTAGCGAGTTCATTCCTAAAACGGAATAGATTACAAAACGGTTACCGCCTAATCTCCGAGTATTCCTATTTCGGAAAAGTCCGAAAAAAATGCGCACTTAGAGTGATTTTCAATATGATATTTGCATAATGACGCCATTTGACTACACCTACCAGAATCCTTCGGGTTTTGCTTTTCTCGTGCTAATTACAGCTATTGTTATTTTACCCTGCTATAGGATAACAATTTAAACGAGAATAAAAAACAAACTGAATTCTAGTACAGTAGTTGTAGTCAAATGATGCAATCGTGTAAGTTGTCAAAAGAGTGTCGAAAGTATTTCAAATTTGCTTTTGTTTTACTTCGCTCTGTGATTGGTGGGCAAAACTCACGCCACTCTTTCAACCAATGAGAAAAAACCCACAACCACAACCAATCGTAACCCACACGGCTCACATTTTCTCGCCGTTGGATCTCTTGACGCTGGTCACATGTCTTTGCGTCATATTCTGATTGGCTCATTGTGTTGTTTACGTCTGTTGTGATTGGCTGGAGTAATCGCTTTTTCTGTGGTTTTATGTGACATTCAATTGAAAACACGTGTACATCAGTTATCAATTGAGTGTCACAAAACCAGCAGCAGCTACATGTAAGAGCCCCACACAATAGCTTTGCAAGGCTTTTAATACGCATACCTGAAGCTATGGCCTGACTAATGCACTCATACGTCACTTTCACCAGCTGCTTGCTGTCTTCATTCACTTCACCAACAAAGAAGGTCTCATTCAGGTCACCATGAAATCCATTGTAATAAATGGTGATGTCAACTGCAGATATGAAAAAATATACACAGGTGTAATAATTATCTTTTACTATTAATACTTAGTACAGTAAGATGATACCCTTCTCAGCAATCTGATTGGATCTGTCTTCAGGAAATATGATGCAATATCCAATCATTTCAAAAGAATACATTGAAAAATTCTAACACAAAAAGCAAGTCGAAGTGGGAGAGTGATTGGATGCCCCCCTCCACCTCCCACGATTCTTAAAAGTGGAAATGGTGGGACATGCCAATATTGGAGCCCACCAGGCAGTGATTAGGCCAAATAGACCTTATTCGTATCCCCGGTAATGAGCTGTGCCACCATGAACCTTTGTTGGTCACAGAAACCTCTTAGGAGGCCCTATGCGCCACTTGGTGCGGAAGGGCTAACGATGATGATGATGAATTACCGTAATCATTAGACTAATCATGACTAGCCGGGGTTAACTAGACCTTATCAAGGCATAAAAAGAAATTGCAACGTTCCTCTCAATTAATAATAATAATAATAATAATAATAATAAAAGATTTATACCGCGCCAGTATCCTACTGTTCAAAGGCGCCTTACAAAACTTTAAAATTAACACTTAAAACAGCTAAAATTAATTATAAAAAGCTTTCCTAAAAAGAAACGTTTTCAATCTACTTTTAAAAACAGACACAGACAAAGCATTTCTAATTTCACATGGCAGAGCATTCCATAATGATGGTGCTGCTACAGAGAAAGATCTAGCGCCATATGTTTTCAAGTTATAGGATGGAGAAACCAGAAGGTGCTTCGATGATGAGCGTAGTTGACGCGATGGAGTGTAAGATGTAATCAAATCACAAATGTACGACGGTGCCAAGTTATTAAGTGCCTTGTAGGTTATAAGTAAAATCTTAAAAATAATACGTTGTTCAACGGGAAGCCAGTGAAGATTAAAAAGAACAGGCGTAATGTGATCATGCTTTGTTGTAAGTGTGACAAGGCGCGCCGCGGCATTCTGGACGTGTTGTAACTTTTTTATAGTGTAGGCTGGTAGGCCATACAAAAGAGAATTACAGTAATCCAACTTCGAAGTTACAAACATATGAACCAGCAATTCAGTAGTAGTCGCTGAAAGAAACTCCCTGATATAGCTGATATTTCGCAGATGATAAAACGAAGATTTGCAAATGTTAGTAACATGATCATTAAAGCAAAAATGGCTATCGAAGATAGTGCCGATATTTCTCGCCTTTTGCACGGAGTTAATAGTTTCACCAGCAACTGAAATTTCGTGAAGGAGTGGTCTTGGAAGATGTTTAGCGGAGATCACCAATAATTCAGTCTTGTCTTTATTTAATTTAAGGCGATTAACCATCATCCAATGATTAATTTCATTCACACAGCTCTCGATGTTAGACACCGCTAGATCCCTATCACCCAGTACAGTTGGTTGAAAAGACAAGTATAGCTGTGAGTCGTCAGCATAAAAGTGATAGCTCAAGTTAAATTTCTTTACGATGTCTGAAAGCGGCGAAGTATAAAGCAAATACAAAATGGGTCCCAAGACAGAACCTTGTGGCACTCCACATTCAAGGTCATGTTTCGTAGAGGTACCACCCTCGACGGAGACATATTGCATGCGATTCGATAAATAAGATTGCAACCATAATAGAGGCTTTCCAGCTATCCCAAATCGTACACGCAAACGAGAAAGGAGAATGGCATGATCGACTGTATCGAAGGCAGCAGAAAGGTCTAACAGGAGTAAAATTACAGTTCGACGATTATCAATGGCAGAAAGGATATCATTGTGCACACGGATGAGTGCAGTTTCGGTACTGTGATATTGCTTGTACGCTGACTGAAATGTCTCATTTAACCCATATTCATTAATGTAAGAGATAAGTTGATTAGCTACCAATTTTTCAATTGCTTTGCTGATAAATGAAAGATTCGACACCGGGCGATAATTGGAGAACTGTGTATGATCCAAAGAAGGTTTCTTAAGGAGTGGGCGTAACATGGCAACCTTGAGTTGCGAAGGCATCTGACCAGATTCCAGTGAGATGTTTATTATTTTGGAAATGAAATGCAACAGAACACCAAGTGCATTTCTTGTAACATAACCAGGAAGAGGATCCAGAGCGCATGACTTAGCAGCCAGCTTAACGATACACGTATGAACTTCGTCCGCTGTTACCGTTTTGAAATTATCAAAAGAATATGGACAGGCATTGTCAACAACAGGAACTGTATCCCGATGAGAGTGAGCAGCAGTCATTATATGACTCCGTATTCTATCTATCTTTGTAGTGAAGTACTCAATAAACTTGTTAGCAAGATCAGTAGGCGATTTGCAGGGGGGATATTGAATATCTGTTTTCCTTTGTAGTAGTTTATCAATTATCTTAAAAAGCTTTTGATAATTTGACTGATTCTCATTAATTAATGATGTGAAATAATTCTTCTTGGAGTCACGAATTAAGTTGTTGACAGCATTACATCCCTCAACAAACAACTTACGATCAGAAGGAAGTTTGGTCATTCGCCAGCGTCGTTCAAGTTTTCTACGGGATCTCTTTAAATTATTTATCTCCTCAGAATACCAAGGTGCAGCCGGACGCAGAGTAACTGTCTTGGTTTGCAGTGGAGCATGAGCCTCAAGTATGGAAGCGAGGACTTTATTATATTGATCAATCAAATAATCCAAGGATGAAGATGACGAGGCAAAAAGATCAGGAAGGCTTGAATTCATAACATCAACACAAAAATCATCAAAGTCAATAGATCGAAGCTTTCTGAATGAAATAATCTTCTTGTCGAGCGGCGGCTTATTGAGCGATAGCTGGAAGTGAACAGCAGCATGATCAGAGATGACAAAAGGAGAACCAATTGTTAAATTCGAGACAATGTTATCATCAGATCGTGTAATCACAAGATCCAAGGTGTGTCCTTCTTTATGCGTTGAGCCATGTGTATATTGAGTAAGATTGAAAGCATCCAACAATTGGAGAAATTCAGTTGAGTGTTGGGAAGCACAGGTGTCAACATGTATGTTGAAATCACCAACTAATAATAATCCACCAGGATCAGTGGTGTATTGTTCCAGGAACGTAGAAAACTCATCTAGGAACAATGAGGGTGTTAAACCATTCAAGGTCGAAGGAGGTGGGCGATAAACAATGATAACTCTGATTTTTAAATTGACTGTACTTGACAATAACAAATCCATATATTCAAAAGACATAAACTTCTTGAGCGGCTGCAACTTTAAGTTAAAAGATGATCGAAATAACAAGCCAACTCCACCTCCACGAGTAGAACCAGGCCTAGGAACATGATGAAATGAATAACCCGAAGGACATAAATCACGAATAATTAATTCATTGTCAGCATCTGATTGAAGCCATGTTTCCGTAACACCAAGAAGATCAATATTATTTTCGACAACAAAGTCTTTGATGATGGTAGTCTTGTTGTTAATTGAACGAGCATTTAGCAAGCAAAAATTCACACAGCGAGCCCTTGGTGTGTATCTTTTAATCGGGCTAGGAATAATTTCAATTAAATTTCTTGGATTCGGTCCAACGGGAGTCTTTATAGTGCATGTAAATCGTGAAGAATTTAATCGACAGCCTTGGGGAGAAACCAAAACTCGAATATTATTCGAGCGCCGCCGCTTTTCTTGAACCAATTTTCCCGCTCTGCAACCTCTAAGCTTTCTTTGGCGATTTTTGCCCAAAGGAAATAAGATACCTGGAAGATTCCAATAGTAGCAGAAGCTCTGAGTACGACGAACAAAAGGCACTAATGGAGAAGAGTGTTGTGAATTGTGATTAAGCCAGTTCATCGGTTTCGTTGCAGTCGAAGACGCAGAGAACTCATATCCCAAATAAGCGTTTTGTTCTCTGTGTATCCCCACCATCCGAGAGGATGTAGGACCAGGATTAGATTCGATGTCCATGTAGATAGTAAGATCAAATTTTGTAGGCAGACCAAGCGTCAAGTGACCACGTTTGCACCAAGTAGAAATCGAGCGCGTAAGTTTGTTTCTTCCATCCACTGATCTAACTACGCGAGGAGGACCATGGCATTTCAGCAATAAAGTAAAGGGTCTTTCATAAACCGAAAAATTGATAAATGATGATCGAAAGATTGTAGGAAAACAAATAAAAAATCCTAATATCATCAGAACAAAGTAACACGTTGCAGCCATCTTGGGCGCATAAAGGGGTACCCTTATGACAGCCCCGCTTTGCAAGCAACAGAGAGACATTGCATAATGAAAAGAACTTACTATTTAAGAGATCACCATCCTCGAGTGGCCTCATGTCGGGAATACCATGACAGATAACTTCATTGACAGACCTACATGTACATATCAACAGTTAATAAAAACTACACTGTATCTCCCTTGAAGACACAACAGATAAAGACACTAAATTTTGTCTCACTGGACATTGTATACATGTATGGTTTAGTTGCCAGGTCTTATCCTCTGTTTTTATGTTGATGAAAGTGAAGTCACTTTTTTGGGGGAGTTTACAGTGTAAGGAAGATGAGTTAGACGGGGCCTGGGCGAAGGCTTGACCAGTGGTCCCCAGCACCTCTGTTAATCATGGAAACCTCTTAGGTAGACTGTTCACAGTCCTCTATTTTTCCTTCAGATCGTCAAGATCAAGTGGGTCTTACCGTTAATGGCGGCCATCTTGATTTTCAAACGTACCGAGTCAACAGGCATCGGGGATTATATATCTCTAGGGGGAAGGGGGCACTTCCTGCCAAATTGTCCCCTGCCTCCTAAGTAGATTTGACACTCTTCTCCAGGTTGACTCGGTACATTATTTTGAAGATGGCCGCCATTAACAGTAAGATGTGCTTTGACGATCTCACGGAAAAGCAGAGGACTGTGAACAGTCTCACTCTTAAGAGGCTTATGTTCCTTAGAAGGTGAAAGGGGCATATGCTATGTACACTACAATGTACATACATGGAACTGGACTGCCATACAAAATGCATTACTTGCACTGCCATCACCAATATAATTTATTTATGCACTTACGTGCAACATGACTTTGGAAATCCATGGTAGTTAAGCGGAGATGGGTAACAGTTTCTCTCAAGACAAGCCTGGAATGATAAAGAAAAAGATGGCTTGATCTCACTCACTGTTTAAAGACCTACAGGCCACTACTGCATGGCAGTTATGGAAATCTGTGAATTGTGGTTTTAAGAGGGAATTAAAAACAAAATCATGAAAGTGGTTGAACACCATGTGTGTTAACTAAATGAATAAATAAATAATTAACCCATGGATAGACGTTGTCCTTACACACCCAGAGATAAAATTTTAAACTTAAATGGATAATAAAGAATCTTTCCTCAAGAAATTAATGCAACAAGCAAACAGACATTGAACTGCTCCAAACAAGTCATTTTGCATGTCGGCAGATAACATACAGTACATGTACACATATGGGCTTTAAATGCTGTTTACTGGTGGAGAACACTTAAATTTGCCTGTGAATCCAGTTTATGAAAATAATTTCAGCTGAAGAATGGACTGGTTTAGATTGTAAAAGCTTAGTGAAAGACAGCAAAATTTTTTCAGAGATAAATTATTTGTAAATAATAGGAACACCATAAACTACAACGAAAGTCTCAGGATTATTGAGTACAGTGACTGTGTACATTTAACGATGATGATGATGATGATGATGATGATGATGACGATAAAATAACTTTAATTTAACATTGTTTTTCTCATCAAACGTCACACCTCATGGACGATCCTGTCCAGTTCATCTGTGGTGACACCAACTCTGACATTCCTCGCAGCAGTGTCCATGACTTCTCTTGCCAACTAAAAATTTATCAACAAAAAGGACTTACAATTAACTTCACAAACAACATAACTAACACTACACTTTGAAATTTACCAGCTGGAAGGCGAAAGAGCATGTATAAAGAAAACAAAAATAATTAAAACAAGCAGATTTCTCTGACCAACATTTGTCATATTCTTCACTTAAGGGACCAAGTTAAGAGTTTTTCATTACCAATGGAAGCTCTAGGGACAGGTGGTCTGCCCATCACCCAGCCTACACCCAACCCTGAGATCTGTGTTGGGTCAAACCACAGCACCGGGAACTACGTTCCCTGTCTTTTTCAATAGGGAAGTTAAGCACCAGTGTTTTTTAACCACAGACAGCAACCACAAGTGAGGCATTTTTCTCTTCTTACCGTCCTTCGTGCTACCATGTTTGTATTACTAAGTGTCTTTACTCTGACTTAAGCCCCGGCTACACAAGCGATTTTTGCTCATGCTGGTGATGCGAAATTTTCAAATTTTGTTGCATCGCCAGTGCGCCAGGGTGGCTATACCCAAGTGACAAATTGAAGGGCATGAGCTACATGGCCAACAATCTGTGCAATTTTGTCGCAAAAGTTTCAACTCTGGTGGGTTTTTTCTTGGCTACACTTGCGATTTTCATCTCACGCTGGCAATGCGACAAAATTTAAAAAAAATCGCATCACTGGCACAAGCAAAAAATCGCTCCTGTGGCTGCGGCTTTATAGAGACGATTTACTTGATAATTTCTGCACAACCACTACTCATGAATGAGAAACACCCACTTCTGGTTGCAGTGCATTGCTCACGAATGCCTTTGCTTAAGCTCCCTAATAACCATGTGAGTTCTTTTTCATGTAACTCTACTTCAAGACAACAACTTAACATCACTGTCCAGTAACGGTGATATGACCTGAGGCAGATGTCAAGTACATAGCCAACATGCATTGATCTCATCAGTATTTTTAAGAGCCTGGTTTGTGGTCAACTCTGTGATTTCAACCTACGATCTCCTGCTCAGCAATCCAGTTGTCTTACCAACTGAGCTACAGTACATGTACAGGAAATCAGGTGGTATTTGGTGTAATTTAATGAATCCTGTTCATGGGTCTTCAGTTTTGTTAAAAAATAATATCATCTTACTCTGCATGCCACACGCATCTTTTCAATTTCTTCTTCACTAAGAACTTTAATCTGCATACTCTGTTTGGATTTGATCTCCGACAGAGGAACACCTACAATTAAAACAAAAAAAGAACTGCTGGCAAATCAGAGCAACAAGAACGTAAAAATTTAAAATTTGGTCAACAGTCTACGGCTCCTACCAACTTCTCTAAATGGCAGTGGAAATGTAAAATTGATCATTTTTTTAAAATTGTGTTTATTTTCTCTTGAAATTTAACATTTATTTAATAATAAATATATTGGGTGTGACTGATAAAAGTAATGCAGCTAACAGTAAAACCTCTCCTTATGGACACCTTTCTACAGTATTATTAAATTACTGTAATTTATTATTATAATATTATTGCAGTTTTAGTTTTAGATGCATGACCCCATTGGCACTAGCTTTAACAACTATCGTGCTGAAATAAAGTGGATGTATGTATCTATGTGTATGACACTTGCCTTGGCAAAATTACCACAAGTGCCACATGAGGCAATAGAACAAACAAGTGAGAAACTGTGAATTATGTAAATCTGATGTCACAATTTTGAATTATTTAGTGTTAAAAGTGCACTGTTTGGTGCTTGTAGATCTGCAAAAATGCTTCATACTGAATTTGTGACCTCCATAACAATGACATCTCTGTAATACGGAAACTTGGCTCACACATTAGAGCAGTTCAACTGTCAGTCCTGTCTTAATTACAAATGTAAATGGTTGATGATTAGAAAAAACAAATCCACAAACCAGTCTCTGCATAGTCCGGTTTCTCTATGTGGTCTGGAACCTCTCGCCTGGGGGACTTGAAGAAAAACTTCAATTCAGTAACCCTACTTTTACACTGTGTACGAATATTGGTCATTTCACTCACAGCCACTACCAGCTACAATCGACTGACGCAACAATACGACAGGACTGTTACAAACTAAAGCCTACCTTATTCTTACTAATTTCATACAAAAAAAAAAGTCATACACTTTATAATGTTGGTTAGCACTTCATGTAGTCATGTAGTCAATAACACATTAATTTCCTGTTTATAATTGGTACGGTCAGTATCAAACAGAAATTATTTATTTTTATAATTTCTTCTTATTCTGACATGTTTCAGCTCTACATTGTACCATTGAAATACATCTAACATACAGCAATTGACTATTAAGTAATTACAGTATATAGCATTAATTAGACTGCAGCTGGATACGACAGTCCTAACCACAACTTGTAGCACCTTAATTCCTTAATTCCTATCTGTTATTATGCAAGTAAGTTATGAAATTCATTGCCAGATAGTGTGCATACATCACAGTCTCTTTCTGCCTTTAAGACTGATTTGAGAACTGTAGAATTTGATAATTAACAATATTTACCGAAGTGGAGGTGAATAGTGGTGGATATTTACCAAGCCGTGAAGCAGCAAGGTAAATATTCACCACTTTCACCAACACTGAGGTGAATAATTGTTTTAGTATATACCACACAAGCTGAATTAGTGGACCAAAACATTACTCTATGTGTGATAATAATTTATACCGACAAGCGGTTGGAAATTGTAAAATCTTGCACGCTGGCTGCTCGCAGGTGAATAGTACTTGCTAATCACCTCTGAGTTAAGCAATCAGAGCATGCGTACAATAAATGCTAGTTTTTAACTGGACATTTCACATTTTAATGCTATATGTACATATTTTTAATTAATCATTATATTCTTATTACATGTCATATAATTATATTTATTGAGTTAAATTATTTTATTTGTAGTTTAATTTATGTTATTTTCTCAACTTGTTTTCTTCAGAGATATTAGTAATTGTCTGCTATCTTTAAATTCAAAGTAAAATGAAGTTATTGATTATTGATTAATTGGTCGTCAGAGATTTCAGAACTATTTCAAGATGAGCTAAGATAAACTGCAGCCCAATTTGCAATCAATAAGTTCTGACAGCCCCAAATCAGAGGATTTTTAGCTGGCAGTTTTCAGAGGTTATTTGTAATAGTAATACTTCTCACCTGCGGCCATGGTCTGAGGGATCCACTGAATTTGTATCCCGGCCACGGATTATAAGCTGCAAGCTTAGAATCCTCTACTTTAGCTGAAAGCAGTTAAGATATAATACTTAATATTAGTTTAATACACCATAATCTACTACACACATTTTGTGAAATGACAGCAGACAACTGTGTTGCTTGCATTCTCATGCAACCAAGAAGTCTTATTTGTGGGCAAGTCTATCCACTTCAAAGTGAAAGGGTTAAAATGTAATGTTTCTACATAATTGGGGTGTAAATCCAATGCCAGTGTCAATGTACTCAATAACAGAACAATCACCTTGCTCAATCTTGTGGAATATCCCTGATTTTAGCCATCGTACATCAAGCAATATTTCACAGAGAAATAATACTATTACGCACTTGAACAATATCTCAGTGAGGATATTGAAAAAGTCCAAAAGAGAATCCTCTCTATCATCTGCCCGCAAGTTTCGTATTCTGAATGTTTAGTCAATTTTTGCCAGGAGTGTGGCACTATGCCATAAGCTTCCATTACGTCATGTCCGGGGCATGCACTGACCCCCAGTCCATGGACTACCATGATGGATTACCGAAATGGACTACCTATATGGACTGCTAAATGGACTACCAAAAATGGACTATACCCTTAATTACCTACCTTGAAAAAAAAAATTAGTAAAGTTTGGTTGTTTTCATTGATTGATCGTGATCTTCACCATCTTGATATTTTTTAAATGCTGCTGTTCAGCTGTTCTGCAGGCGCATTCACTCGTCGTGCATGATGCTGACAGGCTGCAGCTGGAGTAAAACATTGATTTATAATCTTCCAGATGATTCCTTGCCTGGCTGTCATGATGCTCAAAATGGTAAGTGACAGAAGAAGATACAACTCAAAAATAGATCACATGACCAGGCCCAGGGGGGGTACTCCCTGAAAAATTGGGTGGGGGTGCAGCCTGCTTCCCAAAAGCCTTACCTTATTTAAAGTGCACCCAGCCCCAAGAATAGTTATTTTTTTCCGCTAATATAATACTTTGTACATATTCCAAAAACATGTAGCATTTATTTCCAGCCCTTAGAGTTTTTTATGGGGCTTACGATAAACTATGCATCATTTGGTACACGACCAAGTCAGCTGGGGCGTGGGTCTATTCCCCAGTTGACTATTATGTGTGCATGTTTACAAAGACGTAGCGCGATGAAAATCAGTTTGTGACTTTAACTGGGGAAAAGACCCACGCTCCTTACTAGCTTGATCGTGTGACAGATGACGGCTAATGTCGTAACTTTTACAGCCTGTAAAAAGTCGAGATTTGGTTATAAAAAAGTAAAGGCGCAATGCGTTTTGACTAGGTGCAAAGATTAATTTTAGCGAAAAAAAAAATTTCGGTGTTGGGGGCACTTAAAGACCAAAATATCTGTGATTTTCCCTACCCTATCTATAACGAACGATTATAAATTCAAATTTTTACTCACCATCCAGCATGTCAGCCATCACACGAGACGAATGAATACGCCTGCAGAACAGCTGACCAGCAGCATTTAAAAAATAACAAGATGGTGAAGATCACGATCAATCGATGAAAACAACCAAACTTTACTAATTTTTTTTCAAGGTAGGTAAGGGAAGTCCATTTTTGGTAGTCCATGTAGCAGTCCATATAGGAAGTCCATATCGGTAGTCCATCATGGTAGTCCATGGACTGGGGGTCATTGAAATGTACCGACCCGTCCTAAGACGTAATAGGACCTACGCCATGCCTTGTACCAACACAAATCGCTTCAAGAACTCTTTTATCCCAAGCATGTGCCTTTAATACTTATCTATTTCTTAATAACAGAACATTTTGTACATGATTTTACTGGCATGATTTTTAAATTATATAAATAACAGTTTTCATTACCTTATTAAATTTTGTATCGTAGATGTCCCTAATAATTTAATCAACCCACGTTACCAAGACGACACGAGAGTTTGGGCAAAATAAGTTTATTGAACCAAGTTGAACTGCTAACCGATGGCTTGACAATAAACCGAGACGCCAAAGTGCCCAAACTGGAGGGAGGAAATTGGCAGTGGGTTGAAAGAGAAGGAAGGAAAGAAAGAAAAGAAAAAAAATAGATATAGATATATATATAGCTGTATACTAAAGATGATGCGACTTATGCAGAAAACATTGACTGAAGCTTATGTGCCATGGCATGAACCGCTCGTTGTTTTTGTGGCTGAGATAATTCTAACTAAACGAGGTAAGCGTCGCTTTGCCAATCTCCCTGCAGTTTGATTATTTCAGAAGGGATATGACAATCAAAGGCGAACGTCGCCCCACCCGTCGAAAACTATGAGGAGAATAAAGCGACGGGTCTAAACGAAGCTTAGACACGACCCGTGAAAGAAAAACGCGAAATTGCTTATAAGTGAGGGGTACTAGACCCGACCCAGAAAAAACTGAAAAAAGGGGAGCAGACACGGGACCTGGATTGAGAGCTAAATGACGTCGCAGAGCTGAGATCGGACAAAGGCGAGACCCAGGGATCACAGGAATTGGCAGAAGAAGAGATCGCTGCTGACACTGGATAGTCTTCGTGGCTGAAACATGGACATTAGCACCCGAAGACGTAAAAACCAAATTGGCCCGGGTAATTACCTTAGGGGAAATTTGCCTCGGATTGTCGAGAACGAGATTGGACTTACGTAAAAAAGTGAAAAATGCGACTAAAAATAAAGCCCACATAGCCGCGTGTAACGGGATAGAAAAATTAAATAGCTCGAATGCGGCATGTAAAATGGAAGGTGTCATGGCGGATTTGCGAGAGACAGCCTGACCGAGAAAACGCTTAACGCCCCGCAACAAAAGCTGAAAGTGATAATCAGAACTCCAGGTCAGGTCATACCCTGCAAGCTGATGCGCATGTTTAAGGCTACTAATATGATTAAGCACGGTACCGTAAGCTGTTTTGTATGTTACGCAAATTCATTCTTCGGACTGCCATGTACACATTTTAATAAACTATCTATCTATCTGTCTGTCTGTCTATATATATAACTAACTAATTGAATGTGACTATTTTTGCCTTGTTCCAAACGAACGCTGTAATGGCCCAGAGACTTGTTACTACGAAAGAAACTTTTACTATTCTGGCCTTGCGCACGGTATTGGTTACCAATCCCTAATTACTGACAATGTTCGACTTTTAGCCGTTATTGTTTTTTTTTTTTGCTATGAAGGAATTACCTAGAAAACTAAAATACGAAAAGTTTCTCTATTGTGTCAACTGTTTATTTTGATGTTTGTTTTACTTTTCCCTTACTTGGTCTGCGTGTAACAACAAAGCAAAGTTAGTGGACCCATCAATTTTTTTCGGGGGAGTTACATTTTCATCCGAAACAATGCACTTTCGTTTCGTTTCCGGCGTTTGTAGCGTTTGCAATTTGCTATCGTTCGTTTGGTTCGCGGCATCTATCGTTTGCCAAACGATTCCAAGAAAGCATTTGAAACGTTTCAAAGCTAGAGACAGTTTCAAGCGTCTGAGGCTTTTCAAGCGTTCAAATGGTTTTGTGCGGTGGTGAGACTACCGTGTGTTTCAGGAAAGCGATGCTTTTTCTCCGATTGAATTGTCAATCTGCAGTAAAAAATTCTTTTTTTGCAGAGTTTCTTTTTAATTTCTTTGCGAAAGCGAAATTTGAGGCGCGTGGGTATAAAGTACAGGTCACTTTCCTCAGGTCAACATACAGGTTAGGGTTTTATTGATCTTGGTGAAGCTAATACCCGTCGCGAAATTTGTTCGTAACGAAAAAAGGGACAGAGTTGAAAACGAGCGACAAAGCGACACCAGACCACTCCTTGGAAGGCCTCGTTGAACTTAATCCAAGAATGTGCCAGTCATGGCAAACTTAGTTAATAAACTATTTCATCAGGGTTATCCATGTAAGTAGAATTACAAGATTATTTTTGATCCAGGCCCTAAAAACTTAAAGAAGTTTGAATTTTCACGAGACGTACTAACATAATGCCTACACCAAAAGGATTATATATAGTATAGAAACATACTTTTTAAGTAGATGATTTTATCATCATGCATGCGGAAAAATAAAATGAAGGAAAGTCATATATTGAAGAGTTCTGTACTAGGCTGAGCATTCGTAACAAGTTTGTTTTTTCTGTGCCTAATTTAATTAATTATTACGCCCTCTATCTAGGAGGTTAATCAAACAGCATACGCCGAAAATATCGGACAAAAATGGAAGAAAATTAAAGCGATGATGCTTTGTGGCGGTACGATTACATATGCACGCCATTCTATATTGTAGACATAACATGGTAATATTTGAGTGACTGAAATAAGGGACTTGTCACTTGAGAGGAAAATAAACGTGTGAGCAAAATACACCTTTCAACGAGTTTTTCAACTTTTGAAAGAGGCAATGTAACGAAAATCCGTCGACACTGATAGGAGCACCAAATTACTCAAACTTACGTTTGGGAGTAATCGCAACGTTATTCTGCACAAACATGCCCCAACATATAAATGTCTGAAAATTTTCCGACTTTGTAGGGCCATATTTTCGCTATGTTGCAAGATATGACTCTCAAACTTGGCCATTTTACAGATTGCTGCCCATAAGATCCACACCCGTTTTAACGCCTCTCCGCGAGACCTGCACAAACATTATTATCCCAGTGGCTTTAATTTGCTGTATTTTGTAGCGTGACTTAGGCCTTGCATCAAGGAATAAGTCAACGGAACTATACACAGGGAAATGGTAAGAATTTGGTTTGAACAAGATGATGCTTTTTGCCACTTCGCCGTGACATTTCGTGATAAAAAGGTAAAGTTGATGGACTCTCGTTTGTTTCTTTTAGAAACCACATACCACAAGGCTAAACGACTCCATTCGCGCCCCCTACCCTCACCGCTTGACTAAGCGGGGGAGAGGGTGGGTTGGACCTTGTGCGAACAAGTCGCGTTGTGTTGTCAGAGTTTCTTCTCTTATTTCAACAATCAGCGATTGTATAAAGCCCTTCCAGGGGGAGGAGGAGTGGGGTCCTGTGTCGCTTGTCTGAATTTTAAAGAAAATATGTGGAGTGATCAAAGTGTTTTGCCAAACAATGCATACTGTATTATTAAAACGGAATAACTGTGTGTTATCCCGACTGAATTCCGTTAATTACGAACTCAAGCAGTTTAAGGCCTGGGTCAGGGGGCGTTTATTAGAGAAAACGGTTTTTTGTGATATAACAGCCCAGGGGAATGACACTGAAACGAAATTCGGCACATGGGTAGTTCTCATCATCCTTAACATTTTGACGTGCAATAAACGTTATCTTAGATCACGTGGCGTGTCACGTGACCATTTCTTTGAAATCATCACTTATTTAAGGAGTAGGTGACTTTTGTGGGATATATTATCGAATAAAAACGCTTTTCTTATGCGTATTAATTATTTCCAGCGTCTCACGTTTGGAGTGACCGTCCATCGTTCTCAACAAAAAAGTTGTGAGGGCAAAGGTCATTTTTCTTCCCAGAATTCAACCTTTAGCTGTTGATAATTTTAAAACTAAAACTCGTGAGCAATCACTCCAAGCGTAGAAAGTTAGATATGTTGGATTTATATTAAAAACGCTGATTTATTTATCGGTTAACTTAAAATCGCCACCGCATCGCCGATTTAAGTCTTTTTCAAATTTTGATCACGTGACTGATCACGTGATCAAATTTATACGTTAAGGCAAACAAGGACAACAAGATTTATCTTCAGGGAAAGTTTCATCCGGTTCTAGGCAATCTGGAAGAAGATAATGGCAATCAACCATATTTATGAACATATTTCTAAACCCAGGCCTTAAACTGCTTGAGAAAGGAGAGGAAGTCGCAATTCAAGATTCCAAGTCTTTTTTAACGTGACCCTTTGGGACAGTTACGTGCTGACTGCCATGAAACGGCTGCATAAATGAGCATTCCTCCCGGGGGTGAGGGGGGTACTCCGTTATATCAGGAGCCCATGACTAGGAGCGTACAATTCGCATTCTGAGCGAATGTCACTGCATTTTTACAGACCGATCTATTTTTGGACTATCTTTTCCCGCGAAAAGGGGCAACGAGGATGGCAACGGGAATGAGAGCAACACGAAACAATGGGTTGAATGAGCGAAAACAGAGGCTCTACATTTGCAGATGCTTGTGATGTCACCAGGGCTCCTGTGGAAGTCTGTTATTCGCGAGAAATTCAATCTAAAAATAAATTGGTCTGTGAAAACGCCGTGTCAGGAATATAGGGCAGTTGTACGCTCCTGGTGATGGGCTCCTAAGCTGGGCTCCTGGTTATATGAGCTATGTAGGTCAGCCTCGTTCCCAGGGCTTTTTCCTTTTTTTCCCGCCCCGCCTCCATGTGAGGGAAAAAGCCCTGGGAACCAGGTTGCTATATAGGTATGTGCGGCCCGGCCCCAAAGGGTATGGTTTTTTAGCCATTTTCGTCTGAAATAGGATATCTATTTTGACCATTTTAGTCTGAAATAGGGTATAATTTGGGCACTCTAGTCTTCAATTGGGTATGGTTTTTAGAAAAAGCTACTTCTTAATTCTTTATCATTAGATGAATTAAGACCACCAGCAAAAGCCCTACGAAAATGATATCTACGCCAACCGTGTACGTGAAATAGGTCTGAAATAGGGTATCACATTTTTGATCAGGTCTGAAATAAGGTAGGGAAAATCGCAGATTTTGGTCTGAAATAGGGTAAGGGTTTCAGGAAGCGGGCCGCACACCCCCACCCAGTTTTTCTGAGAGTACCCCCCGGGGCACTTTCCTCAGTCATTCCTGGGAACGAGGTTGTAGATTTGTAGCTTTTCTAGAAGCAGTTGTGTCGTGTTGTTTTTCGTTCAAGTGAGAAGAGGTAGGCATTTTAAAACAAGTTCACTTTGTGCGACATTCAAGGTTTTTTTCGGTCTGATGAGCTGTCTTATTACGCAATGAAATATCTTTTATCATGAAACTTTGCTGTAAATGTTTGCGTTTCAGTTCGTGGTTCAAGAATTAATAATCAGTCACGTTGGAAGAACGTAAGTTGTGAAAATAGCTTTGGCCGTGCCATCAGCTTGAGAGGCTACCGTTTGATTTAGTGTAGCTGTTGAAGGTATCACGAGGGCTGGTGACAAGGTAAGCTTGTGCTTGTTAAGCAATAATGTTTATTTTTAAAGCTCAAGACGGAAGCTCGGTACAGTTCGTGTAGACTTTGAGCACGAGAAGCCACAGAAATCCTTGTTGTTTTCCGAATTGCTTGACGCTCTGTGAATTATGTTTGCGGTTAGATTTCTTTCAACTTGAAATGCAGGGCTTTGGGGGTATTTTCTCCTGTTTCTCGGGCAACGGTGTTGTCTAATTGCTCAATTAAGTTACGGTCTTCCTGTGCGCCCCTGTCTTTCTTCGTTCTACGCCGAGAAACGTCGTTAAAATGGCTTTGGCCATGCCATCAGCTTGATAGGTTTCTGGGCCCAGTTGCTCGAAGTATTGTTAGCGCTAACCCGTGTTAAATACCATGACAACTTATAGGTTTTAATACATCTTAACCTGTGGTTAGCTCTAACCATGCATGCTTCGAGCAACTCAGCCATGTTTGATTTTCGCAGCCTTTGAAAGCATATTACGAGTGACAAGGTTATATATATGCTTGCTAAGCAACAATGTTTTACCTTTGGTTCAAGTCGTAAGTTTGTTACTTTTCGTAGACTTTGATTTGCGGAGATGCAAACTTTGAGAAGCCAGTGAAAACCTTGTAGTTTCCGAATTGTTTGATCCTTTGTGAATTTTGTTTTCGGGTGGATTTCTTTCGACTGAACCCCACCTGCGTGTGTTGAAGTTCTTGTTAGTAACACGAATGCCGTTCTCTGATTGGCTACGCTACACGCTATCAATATAGCGAGTAACAGTTGTCAACAAAATGGCGGCCGCTTCTTCGCATTTTCAAAGTGTCTGTGAGGAGAATTAAGATAATTTACTTGTTTACTTTTGAACGACTTGTAGATTTATACTAAAACAATTAGATTATTCACTCTTGATGCGTGATAGCTGATTCAGGCTGTGCCCTCATCAGCTATCATGGGATAGACATCTTGAGCTCATAATAAAATAAAATTTGATGGGGTGTGTGGCCCGCTTCCTGAAACCCTTACCCTATTTCAGACCAAAATTTGCAATTTCAGACCTGACCAAAAATTTCATACCCTATTTCAGACCTATTTTACATACACAGTTAGCATAAACATAATTTGAGAAGGGCTTTTTGTTGATGGTCTTATTGCCTAATGATGAATGGACGTAGCTTCTTCTAAAAAACATATGCAATTGAAGACTAGAGGGCACAAACTATACCCTATTTCAGACCAAAATGGTCAAAATTGACACCCTATTTCAGATGAAAATGGCTAAAAAACCATACCCTTTTAGGCTGCAGATACCTGCTCATAATAGGGAGTACGGGGAACAGACAGGCAGTCTACAATGTGCCATTGTGTGTAAAATAATGAGCATTACATCAGTATTCCATCTTGGGAGTGTATTAAACACTGTGTATGTAACGTTTTATGTCGTACGTTGAAACGATATATAGAGAGAGACGCAAGTGCTTGTCAACTCCTATTTTAATGCCTGCTTGTCGATTCTCCGAGTTACAAAGAATCAGTAGTATTCTTATGATCTCGCGATATGCGTGGGGCAATCAGAGGTGTCGATTACACTACTATTATAAACAGATCAAGATCACGCAAGTTAGTGTCACAATACAACGTCACAAATCCGGTATCGTTACATCTCCCTTTTCTTAAAGTTAAGTGTCCATGACATAATCATCATGCCATGCTGGTGTTTTCTTGATACGGGATGACCTCCGTAGTTGAACAGCTGGCTGAGAAGACACGGTTGCAGGCTGGTCGTGATTGATGGTCAATTCCGCGTCGTGGCTTGCGCTGGGAGGCTTCGCAGTTTGAGGATGATTGTGCGGAAGATCTTCGACTGAGGGAGGTGGCGGTGTCTCAGCCGTTATTCTGAGCTGACGCCTGTTGCGACGGTAGTGACGACCGGCAACTTCCACTTCGTACGAGCGGTTCGGAAGAATCTTCACGCAACTTCCAAGAGACCATTTAGTATCACCAGGGAGTTTCATCCTGATCGCTCGACCTGGCTGTAGCGGTGTTAGCGGTTGACTTTTCTTGTTGTACCGCTGCTCTTGAATGGCTTTTCGCTTTGCCAACTTGTCTCCGGTTTGGCTGTCTACTTTTGGTTCCAGCAGTTTGGTGTGGGTTGGCAACAGCGTTCGTGTTCTTCTGCCCATCAGACGTTGAACCGGTGAGGTTCCTAGACCTTCTGACGGGGTGTTTCTCCAGTCTAAAAACGCTAGTAGAGGATCTTTGTTGTCTGCTCGTGCTTTCTTCAGCAACGCCTTGCAAACTTTGACGGCGTTCTCCGCTTTCCCGTTCGACTGAGGATAGCGCGGGCTTGAGGTCTTGTGCTCAAATCTCCAAGTCTCGGCGAATTTCGCAAATTCAGACGAGCTGAACTGTGTCCCGTTGTCTGTAACAAGGACTTCCGGAATACCATGTCTGGCAAACTGGACTTTAAGTGCGTGGATCACGCTTGCTGACGTGATTCGTTTCAGTTCCTGTACTTCAAAATAGCTTGACCAGTAGTCCACCATGATCAGGAACTGTTGTGGTCCAAGCTCGAATATGTCAGCTCCAACTTTGGACCAGGGACGACTGGGCATTTCATGTGGCTGGAATTCTTCTCGGCATTGCTCTGGCTGGTACGACTGGCAAACGCTGCACTTGGAAATGTAATCTTTGACTTCCGCGTTTATTCTAGGCCAGTAGAGTAGCTCCCGGGCTCTCCTTAGGCATCCACCGATTCCTATGTGAGACCTGTGGATTTCTTTAAGCATGTCAGCTCGCAGGGAATGAGGAACAACCAGGCGTTCTCCGCGATAAACCAATCCACTATCTTCAACTAGCTCGCTTCGGCTGTCGTAGTAAGGTACAAGCTCTGCGGGGCAGTCTTTTCGACGTAATGGCCACCCTTTGTGTATCACACCAATAAGTAGCTGCATCTCTGGGTCATCAGCTATGACTCGTTTGAACTCTTGCAGTCGTTTGGGCGATACAGAAAGTCCATCTTCATGTTGAACTTCTCGTAAGGCTCGTACTTCACTGCTGTCGTGCTGGGCGTCCTCAGTTGTAAGTCTGTAGGCGCGGCTCAAGGCGTCTGCAATGAACATTAGACGGCCTTTCTTGTATTGAATGTCTAGAGAATAGTTTTGTAACGCCATGCGCATTCTCTGTAGTCGTTTAGGTGACTGCTGTATAGGCTTCTTAAACACAGCTTGTAGCGGCTCGTGGTCAGACTCGACGTGTACGATGTCTCGGCCATATATGTACTGGTCAAACTTATGACAAGACCATACGATGGCAAGAAGCTCTTTTTCGATCTGGGCGTACCTGGTCTCAGTGTCTGTGAGTGCTCTTGAGGCATAACACACTGGCTGGCCTTTCTGCATGAGGACAGCTCCCAGACCTGTTTCAGATGCATCACATTGAATGGTGACTTCTTCATTCACGTTGTAGTATTTGAGTACCGGAGATTCAGTAAGGTACTTCTTCACAGTATTAAACGCGATACTGTGCTGCATCAACCACTGCCACTCCGCGTCTTTATCTTCCAATCGTCGCAACGGCTCTGTCATTTCGCTCAGATGCGGCATGAACTTGGAAAGGTAGTTCACCATTCCTAGGAAACGCTTGAGTGCTGTGGCGTTTTCTGGCTCAGACATGGCAATGATTGCTTCAATCTTCCTGGGGTCTGGTTTGAGTCCCTCTGGGGTGAGCTGGTGTCCCATGAATGGTACGCTTGTCTGAGCACGCTTGACTTTATCTTTGTTCAGCTTCAAGTTCCATTCTCTGCATCTTGTGAAGAATGATCTTTCATTTTGTTCAAGGTTCTTGTAAGCTTCTTCAGTGGTGGCGCCAAAACCAGCAATAATAAAGTCATCAGCAATAACTTCTACACCTTGTAGTCCCTCCACAAATTCGTGCATGGTTCTTTGCCATACTTCTGGAGCGGAACTGATGCCAAAGGGCATGCGAAGCCAACGGTATCGTCCGAAGGGAGTGTTGAAGGTAGTTTTGTAGCTGGACTCGCGGTCTAGTTTCTTTTGCCAGAATCCATCTTTTGCGTCAACTACTGTGAAAAGCTTCGCTTTGTCAAGTCGAGTAGCGACCTCTTCTATAGTAGGCATCTGGTAGTGCTCTCGCTTGATCGCTTCGTTCAAATCCCTTGGGTCCAAACAAATTCGAATTTTGTTCGGCTTTATTACGGCCAGCATGCTTGATACCCATTCTGTTGGCTCTGTTACTGGTGCGATGACGTTTCGCTGTACCAATTCGTCTAACTTTTCTTTGATTTTTGGGCGTACTGCAACTGGTACTCTTCTCGGGGGGTGAACTTTCGGTTTCACTCTCTCGTCCGTGATGATCTTGTATTCGCCTGGAAGTTCTCCAAGTCCCTCAAAAACATCTTTGTATTCTTCAAGGATCGTGTTGCTTTGTGGCGATATCGTGAGCGATAATACGTCACAATCGGCTAGCGTGACGATTCCAAGCACGATACTTGTGTTGAGTGATAGGATAGGTTGATAATCGCCATTGACGACGTTAAAGGTCAGAGTTTTCTTTCTGTCCTTATGCCACACTGGGAGGCTTATCTTTCCGGCGATCTGTTTTCGTTCACCAGTGTAGGAAACGATCGATTTGTTGCATTTCTTGAGGCGTTCGGCAGTGTCGTCTCCAGTGATTGATTTGTACACTTTCAGCGGTAATAGATCGCATTCAGATCCAGTGTCCACTTGAAAACGGACCTCATTTCCGGGCTGTCTTCGGTTAACGTACAAATTTACCAGGGCTTTGTTTGCACGGCTGGGCTGTTCTCCAAGAATGCAAATTTCATATTGATCAGGTCCATCATCTACTTGCACGGTAGCAACAGTCTTGCTTCGGCAAAGCGATTGGTAGTGATTCATGTTGCCACATCGGTGACATTTCTGACCAAATGCCGGACATTTTTGCTTTGCGTGTGTCGTTCCACATCTGCCGCAATTACCACGCGATGATTGCTTTTGATGTTTGTTGTTTGCTGCACGCGATGGCATCGACGGTCTGTTGCTTTTCGAGCGACCCTGCTTTAATACATTTACGGTTGCACTTGCACCCATAAGCTTCACTTGGTGCTCGGTTTGTTCGGCTGCTTTGATGAGATCGACGGCTTTTTGCAATGTCAAATCATTGTATCGGAGCAGTCTTTCACGCATCCTGTCGTCTCGAATTCCTAAAACGATCCTGTCACGCAAAATCTCCTCTGGGGTAATGTCCTCGTGTTGGCAATTTTTAGCGATCGTTCTTAACTCTGTGAGGTACGCTGCGATACTTTCACCAGGCTCCTGCTTGCGATTATTAAATCGGTAGCGTTCATAGATCACCTGTGTTCGCGGCTCGCAGTGTGCGTCAAACTTTGCCAGCACGTGTTCTATTTTTGTTTCATCTTCGTCCTCTCCCCATTCAAAGGCATCGAAGGCTTTCGTAGCATCTTCCCCAATAACTGACAAGAGCGTGGAAACTCTTACCAGGGGCTCCTGTTTGAAAATTCCTGTGGCGATTTCATATCGCGACCACACTTTCTTCCACGCTTTCCAATTTGTGGCTACGTTGTCATCCATGACAAGCGCTTTTGGCGGTGGCAAGTTAGCAGGAGGCATGTATATATGCGCAGGCTGAGCGGGCAGAATTTCTGGAGCTTCTCCTGTAGCTTCTTCAGATGTCCCTGCTGTCGGCATCGTGGTTTAGGTTTCTTCTGACACCATGTAACGTTTTATGTCGTACGTTGAAACGATATATAGAGAGAGACGCAAGTGCTTGTCAACTCCTATTTTAATGCCTGCTTGTCGATTCTCCGAGTTACAAAGAATCAGTAGTATTCTTATGATCTCGCGATATGCGTGGGGCAATCAGAGGTGTCGATTACACTACTATTATAAACAGATCAAGATCACGCAAGTTAGTGTCACAATACAACGTCACAAATCCGGTATCGTTACAGTGTACCTCTCTGGAATACTGAAGTAGATTTATTTTCTTGAAGCAATTGTGACATTGTGGTATTTTGTGCACTCATTAATGAGAGCAAAGGTAGACATCAGTTCACCACTCAAGGTAACATCTCATTCTGGTGTGTGTTGTCTGTGATTACTCAACGGTTACGTCTTGTTGTGTCTTTCATTGTCGAAAATGAGGCCTTCAAAGTAGACTGTGAGTAGTCTCTAATTTTGGTGATAGATTGTGGGGTGGGCGAAAGGCACTCGCGCAAAGTTGCGAGGAGATGCAGAGCTTGGGGAGGAACTGCTCACAGTCTGTCTTCCAAGGGGTAGAAGCGACAAGCGGCATGGCTCTGAAAACGGGTGACAGTCTTCTCCCTAAACACCAACAACTGACATAATTGGCAGGGAAAGCGCGACTGTCTGCAGCAGCGACAATTCACTTTCCATTCCTCTTTGTTTGCTTTGTGACAGTGACATTTGTCCCCAACCAAACAAGTGAGAGACAGAGTCGCAATGCACTTATCAATTGAAATCCCGACCCCCCATCCCCGGGCCAAGGTGGGGGAACAAAGGGCATTGGATCAAATTTGACAGTATGTTTTGCCCTTGGGGGTGGGGATTTGTCAAGATTTGCCATGTTTAATTTTCCTCCTACAGGACTGTAGGTGGGGGCTTTACAAGTTTAAGTGCCCCAGTAGCTAGGTTGGGGGCTTATCACCAGTTTAGTTGACACGAAGTCAAATCCCCACCCTGTCCCAGGCATGGAGATTTCAATTGATAAGTGCATAAACAAGCAACAAAGCGACACCAGACTGTGATGTATTTGTAGTCAGCGGTTTTCTATATAGCATGCGCATTAAAATGGGTCTCCCGAGTATGGCCGCCATGTTGTTAAAACGTGTTGTGTGCTTGTCTTTGTAATCGGGTTCAATCCGTCCCAAATCTAACCATCCGTTGGTTTCTCGATATTTAACACTGGCGACGAGGATGGGATCCACTGATTAGTGCATAATGGCGGCAGTAAACATCGAAATTCAAGGTGTAGCTCCGTTTGACTGCAAGGGCAATTCGTCGGCGTTAGCACCACGGTGGAAGAAGTGGCTTCAATCGTTTAAATACTTTCTGGTAGCCAAGGGAGTGGTGAATAATGCACAAAAGAAGGCCTTGCTACTTCACACAGCGGGAATAGAGGTTCAGGAGTTGTACGAAACGTTAACTGACCCAGGCCCGGGTGCTGGAGTTGAAGAGGATACAGCTACGGAATTCGAGGTAGCACTGCGCACTCTAAACGCATATTTTGCCACTAAGCTTAACGAGCCGTACGAGAGACATGTGTTCAGAAACATGGCTCAACAGGAGGGCGAGACAGTGGATCAATTTATCGCTAAACTTCGGAAACAAGCACAGAATTGTAATTTTACTGATCCAGATGTTGACATCAGAGACCAGGTCATCGATAAATGCCGTTCATCAGCTTTGAGGAGAAAATTACTGGGCAAAGAGGGTCTCACATTAAAGAAGGTCCAAGAGGTGGCCCGAGCAATGGAAGCGGTAGACCTTCAAGCTAAGAAAATGGGAGCACATGGCTTCGAGTCGAAGACGGAGGAACCGTTAGGCGTGAATAAAGTTAGCCGAAAGTCCTTTTTAAAACCTGTCAAGCAATCACAAAAGAAGTCAGGTCAACTCAAGGGACGATGTTACCGATGCGGTCAAGAGGGACATTATAGCCGAGATAGAGCGTGTCCAGCTCGCCAAGCAGTGTGTTCAAAGTGCAACAAGGTGGGTCATTTTGCATCTGTATGTAAAACAAAGACTGGTAGTAGTGCTGTGAGTGGAAACAGTTTGAGTGGCCGAAAGAGAGAGCCTGAGATTGCAAGATATGTGGAGGAGGTTGTTGTGGATGAAACTGAAGATGAGGTACTAGGACTTTTTACAGCTGAGGAGTCAGAAAAGGAAGGACGTCGACCAATGTTAGTGTCAGTGTTACTTGACAAGAAAAGCTGTAAAATGCAGTTAGACACTGGTGCCACAGTATCCATCTTGCCTAAGACTTTGTATGATCAGGAGTTTAATCAGTGGCCCTTGCATGACACCAAGATCAAGTTGAAGGCTTACAATGGAATTGAAATACCTGTCTGTGGTGAGGTTCACCTACCTGTGACCTATGAAAAGCAGCAAATGTCCTTGCCCTTGATTGTAGTTGATGGAGATGGTCCTCCACTGCTAGGAAGAAATTGGTTGAGGCAACTGCAGCTGAATTGGAGCAGCATCTTCCTTGTAAGCACGAATGAAGGCCTGTCAGATGTCTTGGATTGTCACCAGGCAGTGTTCAGCCAAGGTCTGGGTACCATTAAGGGCTTCAAGGCAGACATTAAGATACAAGAGGGTGCCAAGCCAGTGTTCCACAAGGCCCGGCCAGTACCTTATGCATTGCGCCCAAAAGTTGAAGAAGAACTGGATCGTTTGGAGAGTCAAGGAGTAGTTACGAAGGTGGAACGCACTGACTGGGCTTCTCCTATTGTTTGTGTGCCCAAGAAAGATGGAAGCATACGCATTTGCGGTGACTTCAAAGTGTCCGTAAACCAGGTTCTTCTAGACAACCCTTACCCATTGCCTGACACTGAAGATGTATTTGCCACATTAGGAAGTGGAACAGTGTTTAGCAAGATTGATTTGTCAAATGCATACCAGCAGATGGAACTCACTCCTGAAAGTCAGCACTATCTAACTGTGAACACTCACAAAGGCCTGTACGCTTACCGGCGTCTTACTTATGGAATAGCGTCTGCTCCAGCCCTTTTTCAATCAACGATGGATCAGATATTACAGGGAATGGATAATGTGCGTTGTCGCATTGATGACATTCTAATCAGAACAGAACCTCATGAACATTTACAAGTATTAGATGAGGTGTTATCCAGGCTGGAAAAGCATGGCATAGTAGCTAAATGGTCAAAGTGTGAGTTTATGGTGCCAAGTGTAGAGTTCCTAGGCTACCGGGTGGATGGAGAAGGTCGGCATCCTACAGAGGAGAAGATTGCAGCCATTAATGAGGCGCCAAGCCCAAAGAACGTGGCAGAACTGCGCTCCTATTTAGGATTGCTGAACTACTATGGAAATTTCATACCCAATCTCTCTACACTGTTACAGCCGTTACACGAACTGCTCCGGAAGGGGGTGAAATGGCATTGGACAGCAGAGTGTGAACAAGCTTTCGTGCACAGTAAAGCTGAGCTTGTGGCTGGCAAGGTACTAGTCCCATATGATGAAAAGAGGAAGTTGATCCTAGCTTGTGATGCTTCACCTTATGGTGTGGGAGCGGTGATATCGCATGAAATGGATGACGGTAAGGAACGTCCCATCGCATTCGCATCCCGAACACTCACCAAGAGTGAAAGGAACTATTCTCAAATTGAGAAGGAAGCACTGGGAATTATATTCGGAGTGCGAAAGTTTCACAAGTACCTGTATGGGCGATCCTTTCATTTGTTTACAGATCACAAGCCTTTGGTGACAATCTTTGGTCCGAAGACAGCAGTACCTACTCTAGCAGCAGCAAGGATGCAGCGTTGGGCAGTCATTTTGCAGGCTTACAATTACCAGGTCGAGTACCGTCCATCTACAGATCATGCCAATGCAGATGCATTATCACGTCTTCCTTGCGACAAGAAACCTCTCCCGGAAGAAGCCGAAATGTTCTTCTTCTCAGGCCTGGATGAATTGCCTGTTGACGCATCAGATATCAGCAGAGGCACTACAAGAGATCCGGTGTTGTCAAGAGTTTTGGAATACACCCTCTCAGGATGGCCAAATTATGTAGCTGATGACGAACTCAAACCGTACTTTATGCGTAGAACTGAGCTAACAGCAGACCAAGGATGTGTCTTGTGGGGTATGCGTGTCGTCATTCCACCGTCATTAAGGAACCGGCTATTGCAAGAGTTACATGAAGAGCATCCAGGCATTGTTGCTATGAAAGCTATTGGCAGAAGTTACCTCTGGTGGCCTAATCTGAATGCTGAAATTGAACTGGTGGTGAAAAACTGTGAGGTGTGCCAATCAGTACAGAAAGCGCCTCCCGTTGTACCCGTGGAAGTGGCCTACTCGGGTGTGGCAAAGAGTACACATTGATTTTGCAGAGAAGGACGGCAATTATTTCCTTGGATTAATTGACAGTCATTCCAAGTGGATTGAGGTGGCCCATATGACCTCTACAACAAGTCAGAGCACTATTGAACAGCTGAGAATGTGGTTTGCAGCTTACGGACTTCCCGAAGAGGTCGTTTCGGACAATGGTCCGCAGTTCATTTCCCGCGAGTTTGTCAGTTTCCTGAAGCTGAATGGAATTAAGCAGACAGTGGTGCCTCCTTATCACCCGTCATCCAATGGGGCAGCAGAACGCACAGTGCAAATTCTGAAGCAGGCATTGAGGAAGCATTCCGAAAGTGTAAGAAGAGGTGGTAAACGGCGGTCCGTGAAGCATCAACTAGCCAACTGTTTATTTCAGTACAGGAACACTCCTCATTCAGTGACGGGGGTGACACCAGCAGAACTGTTCTTGAAGCGCAAACCTCGTACCAAGTTTACTGTTTTACGGCCAAACTTACAAGAGCGTGTCCAAAACCAACAAGCCAAGCAGCAGCGACAACATGACAAGAATCGTGTGAAGATGCGTGAACTTTCTCTGCGTGACACTGTGAGTGTACGAAATAATCGGGGAGGTGTGGAGAAGTGGGTTCCAGGCATAGTGATCAGAAGGTTGGGGCCATTAACCTACCTGGTGAGAGTGGGGCGCCAACTGCGTTATGTTCATATCGATCACCTTCTGCAGACCCAGTGTCTTCGTTCAGAAGAGGAAGCCGATCTGGATCCTGAGAGAGAGTCAGGGTGGCCTCTAGAAGCTCCCCCATGTGTTACTGAAGTTGCAGTGGAGCCCGTCCCAAAGTTTCAAAGTCAGAACCCTGTTGCTATTCAGAAGGCAGATCCTTCAGTTCAAGTTACAGTAGCTAAGTCAGCCTCAGCGGTTCCTGTTGCAGCAGAAAAGTCAGTTCCTGAGCTTCAGACAGCACAGAGCCCAGTTCAAGTACCTGATTTGGAAGTGCAGTCTCAATCACAAGGCACAGGAGGGCCAGCCCAAAGGGACTCACCTGGAAAGGTGGAGCGCCGGTATCCAGTCAGAGAAAGAAAAGCTCCAGATAAGCTTAATTTGTGACATTGTACTGAATATTAGGGTCATTGTAGTCTTTACAGTTCAAGACATTTGCTCGTTTTTGTTGATATTTCTGAAATGTTCTTCTGCCTTACCTGTGTGGCTGTTATACACACTTATTAGAAGGGGAGGAAATGTGATGTATTTGTAGTCAGCGGTTTTCTATATAGCATGCGCATTAAAATGGGTCTCCCGAGTATGGCCGCCATGTTGTTAAAACGTGTTGTGTGCTTGTCTTTGTAATCGGGTTCAATCCGTCCCAAATCTAACCATCCGTTGGTTTCTCGATATTTAACACAGACCACCCCTTGGAAGGCTTCAAAAATGTGTGATATTGCTTTGCATTTTTGTGTTTTCAGTTCAAGATTCAGGAGCACTGCAAAACTTAGTTAAAATGGCTTTGGCCCTGCCATCAGCTTGATATATCGGCTCCTGTTTGATTCTGTGGCTTTTGAAGGCATCATGCGTCTCGGGGTAAGCTTATGGACTGATTGTTTATTACGTCCTGGTGGTGGGGGAGTGGTGGTTTTCAAAAAAAGTGTTATTAGTGTTTCAAAACTGCACCCCCAAAGTATTTTCAGGTAAAAATTATACTCCCCTCCCCTTTCCCACTCTTATTTTAAAACTGCACCCCCAAAGTATTTTCAATTATACTCCCCTCCCCTTTCCCACTCTTATTTTAAAACTGCACCCCCAAAGTATTTTCAATTATACTCCCCTCCCCTTTCCCACTCTTATTTTAAAACTGCACCCCCAAAGTATTTTCAATTATACTCCCCTCCCCTTTCCCACTCTTATTTTAAAACTGCACCCCCAAAGTATTTTCAATTATACTCCCCTCCCCTTTCCCAATTCTTATGTGAAAAAATGAACCCCCCCTCCTGAGGAAGCCAAAATTCTCTCCTTCCTTACACATGCACATTTATTTATTTATTTATTTATTTATTTTTTCCCTGAGCTTTACTGACAAACACACAATATAGATACAATACAGACAATTACAAATATCAGGCTACACTGGGGTTAAGGTTAATGATTCAAGGTGTTCTATTTACAATATATAATTATATAATTATATATATATATATATATATGACTTCAGGTGAGTTCCACACTGATAAATCCAGGATAGTGCTCAACAATAATGGCGCGGTGATAACAATGTGTTTCTACTCAATCTCGTTTCATATGGACTTTAATGCAGGTCTGTTTCGTAGACCAACAAAGAGTTAGTCCACTCATCAGTTAAATTCCATATACACTGTAGCATCGCTAAGGTTTATATACATCAGCAGTATGATCGTTACAAAATTCAAACTTAAATAACAATGGTAATATACATTATATTTTTTAAGCTTATGATTGGTCCTTGAGGATGCGATTGAATTTAAGGAGAAACTTTCGCTTGTGCCTGCAATTTGATACGAGTTGGTTACGTTTGTTGATCGTTGCCATGTCCGGTTTATATAAAATATAGAATTTCTCGGTGTTACACAGGTTACATCGTTTGGTAAGATTGCTATAAGATTTGGCCTTGGCTAGAATTTTCCAGGAGATTGCAAAGTCTTTCTTTTGATCTTTTAGCTGTCATAGGTGTTTGCTTAGTTCTGTGTCATTTTTTCTACTTTCGTGTTTGAATGACATCTGGTGGTTTCGCCATCTCGTCTTGAACTCCGTGGCGGTGAGGCCGACATATGTCTCAGTGCTTTCAGCAGTGGTGATAGTGGCTAGGTACACTACTTCCTTAACTAGACATTGTCCACGCTCAAGGCAGTCATCAGACTGATAATGTCTGATGATCTGACACAGTCTGATGATCGCCTTGAGCGTGTAACTCGAATAACAAGTAACACTTTCCTTCTTATATTTGTATTTTGCTCTGCAAATTCTTGCATTGAGCACTCTTAGGATAAGTGAAGCAATTACACTTTTGTTTATTCGTTTATATATATATATATATATATATATATATATATATAAATCAGTTGATCAGACTGTCTTCAATATATATATATATATATATATATATATATATATATATATATATATATATATATATATATACCGGTATATATATTAAGACATCTTGACTGCACGATCTCTCATTCATTATAATATTTTACTTGTACCTTATTCTTATAAATTAAGTAAGTGTTACCGAAGCAACTTTTCAGGATGGAATCTAGAATAGAACTTCACTTTTAATTCTTCTAAAGATATCTTATTTTGTGCTAAGTTTTGCGTGTACAGATAATATTTAGCAAAGAGGAGGGTACAATTAAATTCGTGTGTTATTGGATCGGTCTTGAAGGGGGCTTTGACGAAGAGAATTTCAGTTGGAGATAGCGAGAGAGAGGCAACATTTTCTGCCAGGGCTCGACACTAACACTTACCCATTCACCGTTGGAGAGTAAAATAAGTTAAGTGGAAAGTAAAAAAACAAAATAAACCAAAAATACTTGCCCAATAAGGCAAGTGGTTTTCTACAGTTTGGAAAGTAGTTTTTAGTGTTCAAACAGCCAGGTAAAAAATAAATAGTAATAAATAAATATACAAGATTAACTCCATTTCGGAACGCAAAAATAACCACAAAATCTGCACGTGTACTCCTGGCGTAGGAAGACTGGGTACAAGATGGATGATGCAATAGTAGAAAGTCCAGTAGATCTGGGGATGAGAAATGTGATCCACCATTTTGAGGAGTCTGTCAGCGATCAACAATCATGAGCCTTTTTCATTTTGGCTTTTCACGCACTAGCGATAAAGTTCAAAGTGCTGTTCCTGCAGACAGCCAAGAAGGAACAGAACAGAAAGAGTCAACATCATGGGAAAAATATGAACAGAAGAGAAAGATGACTGGACGTGGATTTTGAAAAGAGTGGCTTTCAGAGTTTGTGTGGTTGGATTACAATGAAAAGGAGGGACAGATGCATATTTGCAAAGTATGCAGAGACTTTCCTAATATAGCTGTCAAGAATAGCTCCTTCTTCAGTGCAAGTAAAAGCATCCATGTGAGTAATATTAACGAACACAATCAAAGCCGTTGCCATACCAAGTGTGTGGAAGCTCAGAAAGCTAGAGACTGAAGCCCTGAGGTCAACTCCCATATGCCTTGGATTAGGAAATCTTAATGCGATGACTGAGAGAAAAACTAGTGAAACTGTTTAATACAGCCTATTATATTGCTAAAAATGAGCGACCACTTTCAGACTTATCAGCTGTGTATGCTTCAAGTAAAGAATGGTGTTACTTTAGGAGAAACATACTTAAATGATAAGCATTGCCATGAATTTATTGAGGCAATTGCAGAGGTTATGGAAATTGAAGCAATAAATGCAACGAATAATAATGTTTTTTCTCGTTAATGGGTGATGGTGGAACTGACTCCAGTAACAAAGATTTGGAAATAATCTATGTTAGAATGCTTCGTAATGGTGAACCGGTTAATAAGTATCTTAAGATTGTGAAGCTACCTGGGTCCGGATAATCTGCGAGCCATGCGAGGCATGCGAGCCATGCGAGGCATGCGAGCCATCGGAAAATATAAATTTTTAATAATATTGTAATTGGAAATAGTTCGTTTTGTAATTGGTTTTGCTGCTGGAAATGTGCGAATCAATCGCGAATATTAAACCGTGATGGCTCACGCGGTGGCCATGTTATTTTGGACGCGAACAGTCTGGGTCGAGGGAGAGCGACAAATTTTGACTTTCTCTCCCCTCTCTGATAGTCTTTCTCTCCTGTTTCGTTCTTGCGAACCGTTCAGCGTGCTCGTGGCCGGATCTTCAAAAAATCTTCAATCCTTTTGGACAATCCAGTTCAGTCGAATCAATCTAGCAATAAACTGCTTCTAAAAGTGAGTATTTACCTGATTTACCTTTGCTTTAGTCTGTTGTCAGCTGTTTTGTGCAATGAATTATTCATCATTGCTAATGTTTTATGTATTTTATTCAGTTTGCAGATGGCAAATCGACGTCCGCAGTGTCTCGTTGAAGCAACGAAGCGTGGTTTCACGCTAAACATCGATCCAAGCGGGGAAAGAAACCGTTGCTTCTATCAGTGTTTGGCAGCGCATTTGGGGATGAAAGATGTGCAAGGACTAATCGACATGTTGGAGAACTACATGCTCTTTTCTTGAAGTTTTTTAAAAGTGGCATACCACGTAATCAAGGGAAAGGATTTGCGCGTTTTGAAAACGGTTCGTGTAAATATTTATTTTACGATTTTTTCAGATGGCTCGCATGGCTCGCTGCCATGGCTCGCATGGCTGGCATGGCT